>JAQJVL010000598.1:90655-340601 GCA_035578905.1 Stictocephala bisonia | reverse complement strand
ATAGCCCAATGACAAATGAACAGCCAGTGGTTATCAGCTGATCCTTCTCAAAATGTATTATGACTCTGATTGGGATCGAACTGACAACCTTTAGCACATGAAGCTGGGATTGAACCAACTACGCTACCGACCAATTATCCGAGACCATAAAGAATCACCACAGGATTTCTTTAATAAACATATTAACAATATTACAGCAGAACATAACAAACTAAAAAAAAAAAAAAAAAAAACAGTGTAAATCAAAACTGTATAGGCATACCAAGGAATGAATCAGAACCAACCCAGACCATCCAACCTTTTTTAGGCCAACACAACCAAAAAAGGAGCAAATTCAAGACCCGAATATTTCAAAGCTACAAAAAACTCAACAGATCAACTAACAGTTCTTCATCAAAATATATGTGACTTAGGAAAGAAAATAGATCACTTAAACCATCTCCTCAATGATGAAAACCCCAATTTAATAGTTGTAATGGAACATGAACTGAGAAAACAGGAACTGTCAAATGTATTCGAGACAGCTAACCGAATACAGCAGGAAAATTCATAAATCAGGAGGTGTCGCTATCTATGCCAACCAAGCCTTGCCGCAAAATGCCTTGGCCATAGACTTGTCTGGCTTCTGTGAAGAGCTCTATTGTGAAGTAGCTCTCAATGCCACTGTACGTGTATGGGTGGGCGAGTGGGTCAATGTCACTGTACGTGTATGGGCGGGCAGGTGGGTCAATGTCACTGTACGTGTATGGGCGGGCGAGTGGGTCAATGTCACTGTACGTGTATGGGTGGGTCAATACAACTGTACGTGTTTGGGCAGGTGAGTGGGTCGATACCACTGTACGTGTGTGGGCGGGGTATATTCCCTACAATAGGATTAGCAAAATCAAATGCTCAGATGAAACCATATATATCCTTGGTATCTACCGATCCCAAAAAGGAAATACGATAGCCTGCATATACACCTTGTCAGACATTCTTGACAATACTCAAGCTCACAACAAACTCATCGTAATCATGGGCGATATCAACATTGACAACATGAAAGACACACAAGATAACTCCCTTCTATAAAGTTATCTATTGAGGATTATATAAAAAAGAATTACGACTTAGAAAACATTGTAAAAAACCTTCAAAGTAAACTCTATGCATATGAAGACAATAACCAACCAACTAAAATACACTCTGGAACACAAACTGATTTTTTGAAGTACAATGAGCATGTGGAGAGTCACTCCTCATTTTGCTACCTTCAAATAAATGAGATGAACTCTCGTCAGAGTATAATGGAGCAACAAATAAAGTCCTTACAAGAGACTGTACTTTTAAAACTAGCAAGACCCTCTCTGAATGCGCCTGCTTCCAAGATTACTTCAAATTTGCCCAAACCAAAGCACTCGCCATTGTGTAACAGAAAGCATGGCGAAAAAAGAAATCAGTTTAGCATATCCTTACAGGTGGCAAAAAATAAAATTTCCAAAATCTCAAATAATCAAGCCTCAAATATGGAGAAATCAAGCAGGCCACAATAAATTTCATTAGTGATCAAAATTCTGAATTATCTGTGACCTCAAAGACTACTAAAAATAATCATACATTTCCTCCACCATCAGCTAAACCTTGTGAAGAAATCGGAAAAACAAATTGTAACTCGAATATTTCAAGCATTCCCATTCCTTACATAGAACAAACCGATGACATCAAGACAGGTCTACCCATTACAAACCACAGGTGGCAAGTAACCACCACAAAAAGAGCAATAGCAACTTCCATGACTGAATCCCCAATGATAAATGGCTTAAAGAGGTCTTCCTCGTCTTTTTTAGGAGAAATGAGTGCAAAGATAGGTTGTATGATGAGATTGTAGGCGATAGGTTGGATGCTCGGTCCTCTTAATACCGACATGGCGTCCGCTTGGTGGTTGCTATCGGCGTGGACACTACTAGAGAAGTCTGGGGTGTCCATGTTGGGTGGTAATCATTGTGCGGATGTTGTGTGGGGGAGATAACTGAGCATCAGGCTTGTCAATTAGCTGAAAATCAGACCAGCACTACGTGGTTCGGATTCCACGTAAAGCTGTAGGTCCCTTAGTTGCCCTGGCTGTTGGGCTATTAATAAATTGCCCTTTCTGAGGAACAGTTGAACTCAGTTAGTAACCAGACTACACTCATCTACACTCATCCTACACTCATAAAACCATTCATATTCGCCTTAAAATACGCACAACGTTGTGTCGGCGTCTCATATGTAAGAATGTAAGAATGTAAGAAAGGCAGACAGAAATTAATTTACAAAACCAAAATCTTTCTAAATTCAAATCTTGCAAAAGAATTAAAAACCCAGAAAAATCAGTTTTAAAAATACTTCATCAGAATGTACACAGGCTAAGAAACAAGATCGATAGACTGAATCATGTTCTGGAAATTCAAAATCCAGACATAGTTATTTTGACTGAGCATGGTCTAAGTTCTTCTGATCTGGAAAATGTTCACTTAATTAATTATTCATTAGTAAGTGCTTACTCCAGGACAAACCACTTGAAGGGAGGTGTGGCCATTTATAAACACAATAAACTAACCATCGAAGTGACAAACCACAATAGCTCAAGTCACAGCATTGAATTAATATGTGAATTGGCTGCTGTTAAAATATCTCTTAGTAAAAAGAAGACACTATACATCATTGGCATATATAGACCCCCATCGGCCCCATTAGATGAAGCTCTTGAGCAATTAGGCAACGTTTTAAGGGAAGTTCCCGCCACTAATTGTGGAATCTGTGTTCTTGGCGACATCAATGTTAACAGCCTGATACAGCCAAGGGAAACTACTGCCCTTAATGAGCTTCTTGCATTATTCAACATCTCAAGAATCTCTTTGCCACCAACAAGAGTAACAACATCGTCAGCCACATCAATCGACAGATCTTGGCCACGACAAAATTGATGTTGAAACTCTTCAAACGTGTATTTCAGACCATCTTGGCCAAATCGTCTACTTAAATGTAGACAATGAGATTAAAAAGACTACAACATCCTTAAAAAGAACGTTCAACCAAGAAAACCTCAAAAACCTGAAAAGTATTCTTGAATTTCAGTCCTGGGAGAAGGTATATTTGACTCCTGACTCTGAAGAAGCCTGTACTGTTTTCATCAACATTATCACAGCTGCATTAGATATTGCCTGTCCTCTGAAAAAAAACATGTAATGTAAGGAGGAATCACAACAACATCTTAGCTGGCAATACTGAAGTTAATGAACTTAGATCTGCCTTCCTAGAAGCTCATAACAATTTCATACTGACTGCAAATGATGATGACAAAGTTAATGTATTCAACAAGAAAAAAGCTTATGACATGAAGTTAAAAATGCTGAGGAAGGAAGCAAATGAACAGTCTATAGCACAATCTGACAATAAATGCAAGGCCATCTGGAATGTCATTAACCATGAAAGAGCATCAGAAGATAGTGACTTAAGTACATCCTGGTAGTTGAATATTGGAGGAAGGACTGTTTTAGACCTGGAACAGATAGCAGAGCATTTCAATGACTTTTTCATAAATGTAGCTGACAAAACCTTGCTCAGTAATAGTCCAGTAAGAGCCACAATCACGGATGTTCCTAGACGATATGTAAACATATTACTTGAGTTTCAGCCAGCAACAGTAGAAGAGACCCTAAGAATCATCACGTCGCTGAAGCCCAAAACGTCTTGTGGAGTAGATGAGATAAGTGCAAAAGTGTTGAAATTTTGCAAGCATGAACTGAAATATCCCCTTGTTAATAACATGAATAAGTCACTGTCTCAAGGTGTTTTTCCATCAAAACTCAAAATTTCCAAAATTTTCCCGTTACACAAACAAGGCAGCAGAAATGAATTACAGAACTATAGGCCCATATCCTTGGTTCCAACAATGTCAAAGATCTTTGAGAAAGTCATACAAACTCGTCTGCTTCAACACCTCTCCAAAAACAATCTCCTACCACCAAGACAGCATGGTTTCATGTCAGGGAGATCGACTACAAGTGCCCTTACTGATTTAATCGAACACCTGATCGATAACTTGGATGATGGAAATACCACTGTTGGCATCTTCTTGGATTTAAGTAAGGCATTTGATAGTCTTGACCACAAAATGCTTCTAGCAAAGATCAATTCTCTTGGTGTTACCGGAACAGCGCTTAAATGGTTTGCGAGCTATCTGCAAGAAAGAAAACAAATTGTGGAGGTTAAGCAAGTCAGAGATGGAGCTCTGGTAAAGGGAAAATCGAAGCCAATGACAATGAGAAGAGGAGTTCCTCAGGGCTCGGTCCTGGGTCCTGTGCTCTTCATACTTTTCACTAGTGACTTCCCTGACTATGTAGAAAATTACTGCTACCCTGTGTCTTATGCAGACGACACAGTTCTGATCACCTGGAGTAAGAAAGTACAAGAACTAGAATTTAATACCCTGACCTCTGTAAAAATGGCTCAAGAGTACTGTCTAAACAACGACTTAGTTTTCAACTCATCTAAAACTAAATGTCTCACTCTAGGAAGACATAAAAAGAAAGCTCTGACACCACCGAATCTGGAGAAGGTTCAGATAATAAAGCATCTGGGGTGATGATCGATGATAGTCTTACTTGGAAGTGTCACATAGATATGCTTTGCAAAAAACTCAGCTCAGCACTGTTTGTACTACGAAGATTAAAAGCAATTGGAACACCTGTAGCAATTAGAACAGCCAACCATGCCTTGTTTGAGAGCCATATTCGGTACGGTGTGGTGCTTTGGGGTGGAGCATCAGCTGGCAATCTCCACAGAGTGCTTGTTATGCAAAAAAAGGCAATACGAATCATGGCTGATCTGGGGCACCAGGACAGCTGTAGGGGTGCCTTTAAAACTATGAAAATACCAACTGTGACAGCACTGTACATCGCTGAAGTAATCCTACATGCCTCCACTCATGATCTCTTGAGGAATAATGATATCCATGGCTACCCAACAAGGCAAGCAGCTGACATTAATATCCCAGGACATCGCTCCACCTTATTTAGCAAGAAACCTTCATATGCTGGAGCACTGCTTTTTAATATGCTTCCAAGAGATCTTAAGGCCTGTTCTAAAAAAGAACTTACTTAATTGGCTAGTAAGAGAGTCTATCTACACCGTTGAAGAGTTCAAAAACATTGCAGGTGCAAGATATGAACACTTTTGATCACTAATGTACTCATTGTTACCTATTGACACTAATGTAATAATTTTATTATTTGACTCATAAACTTTATAAATTGTAATACTTGACGCCAATTCTGTTCTTGATGAATATGAAAATAAAGCTATTGTCTATTGTCTAACTGATGAACTACGAACATATAACATTCAAAGACTACCCTTACCAGCCACATTCAAGGATTACACATGAAACAGCCACCTCTATAAACTGTATATGTACCAACATACACTGTAATAACTTCGCCACAAGCATAATCCAAACATTACTTTCTGACCATACTGCACAAAAAATGACAGTAAAAATTACAAAATAAAACAAAACCCACACACTATCCTAAGTAGGAATCTCAGCCCAAACAATTTAAATTATTTAAAGTCACTCTTACAAAATAAAAACTGGGATAGCATCTACTATGTTCTTGACTTAAATACAGCCTATAACACCTTCCAAGATATACTATTAACCTCACTTGACTTAGCCGGTCCAATCAGGAAAAAAGACAGAGAAAGAAGAGAGCATGCTTCTACTATGACACAGAAGCTAAAACCTTAAAAAATATCTTTCCCGCTGCACTTAATAAATTTGAAATGACAGGAAGCACCCAGGACAAAGAAGATATGTCACGAAAAAAAAAAGAACTATGACACTAAACTCAGGGACTTAAAAAAACGAGCAAACTCATCTCTAATAAATAAAGCATATAACAAAAGCAAAGCCCTATGGTCAGTTATAAAAAAAGAAAGAAAAAACCAAATAGACTGTTAGAACCAACTTCGTATCTTAATAGAAGGAGAGGTATCAAATAACCCTTTGATGATTACAGACCACTTTAACCAGTTTTATACCTCGATAGCTGAACTGAAACTGAAACAAAGTAACACTACACCACCAGGAATTGACAATAATGAAGCGACCCAGACAATAGACTACAACATCTGCAACTCTTTAGACCTAAATCCAACAAACTTCAGTGAAGTTTTATCTGTCATAAACTCTCTTAAGACCAGTCCTCAAGTGGAACAGATGTGTACTCATCTAAGATAGTCAAGCATTGTGCAAATGAATTAACTCCGCCCCAAGTCAGCATAATCAACAAATCTTTTGCCTTTGGTAAATTCCCAACCTCTCTCAAACCATCTAAAGACTATCCAAAACATAAAAAAAGAGTTAACCATTGACATAAAGAACTATCGTCTAATCTCTTTGATCTCCACATTCTCAAAAACCATTAAAAAGTTGCCCTAAAAGACTTATCAAGCACCTCCATAGCCAACATCTTCTATCTGAGAGTCAACATAGGCTTTTAAAAAGGGAAGTCAACCTCCTCAGCCATAATCAACCTACTGTAATTCATTATCAATTAAATTAATAAAGGACAATATATCACTGCCCTCCTACTTGATTATAGCAAAGCGTTCAACTGCCTAGGACATGACATAGATGCAGAAAAACTAACAAAACTGGGAATACAAAACAAAGCAAAAGACTGGTTTTCCAGTTATTTAACAGGCCGGTCACAAATAGTAGAAGTGCAGAACACAAGTCACGGTGTGACAACTACTCACAGATCCCTCCCACTGCCTATCAACTGGGGAGTCCCTCAAGGGTCTGTCCTAGGCCCAATTTTTTTCGTACTGTTCGTAAATGACTTCTCTAGGTACATCCACGATCAGCACACTACTTGTGTAATGTATGCTGATGACACAACATTATTAATTAGAAATGACACTGCTGAGGGAACATTCACGGCAGCCACAAACTCCCTTCAGAAGGCTCTCATATACTGCAAAAGAAACGATTTAGCCATGAACGAATCCAAAACAACCCAGATAAATTTCAGCAAGAAAAAAGGTCAAATTATTAAGATACCCAACGTGTCAATGGAAAATTCTGCTATGCTTCTGGGTGTAACCATTGACAGCAAGCTACTGTGGACTTATCATATATACAAACTATGTAACAAAATCAGCACTGGAGTATTCCTCTTAAAGAGAATAAAATGGATCGGGACTCAGGAAGCGGCAAAAATAGCATATCATGCTCTAATAGAATCCCATATGAGATATGGAATTGCTGTGTGGGGTGGAGCATTAACTGGCAATCTCAAAAGAGTTCTCACACTCAAAAAAAAGAGCCATAAGAACTCTTGCTGAACTGAAACCACAATAAAGTTGCAGGCAAGCTTTCAAAACTCTAGAGATATTCACAGTCACAGCACAATTCATCTTGGAAGTAGTTACTCATATAGACAAGCTAAACCTGGAAACTGGACAAGACTTTCACCATTATAATACACACAACTCAAGGGACTACATATTTCTAATATACCGCAAATCTCTACATGAAAAAAAAACCATCATACATCGGACACAAGCTGTGGAACCACCTACCAACTGTGATAAAACAACTTAAGGCAGCTGCCTTATAAAGAAGCCTGCATTACTTCCGAGCAAACAAGCCAGTCTACACCCTACAAGAATTTACAAGCAAATGACAACAGAACTTGAGACCATAGTAGAACAACAACTAAAAAACCACTGTTAACTTCACATATGTATTTATTTGTTTAAAAAATATGACCCTATCACTGTTTTATATGAATATGTAATAAAGAAAACTGTTTATTGTAATTACAATTTTTTATGACACTATTCATGTAAATAAACTTACATTGTTGAATAAAGAGAAAAAAACCTTAAGTATGTTTAAGACAAATGTGTCAAGTATGGAGTTAAAATGATTGATGCAATAACAATTCTGAAATTTAAGCAGTCACAATGTTTGACAGTGAGAATGCTGTTAAATACAGTTAAGTTACAACTGGGATGGAGTTTCACATTCATGAACCGTATGCCTCATCTATATTTATAAATAATGATGAAATATGTATTACAATCGCTTAGCAAGATATTATTACAGCTCCCTTTGAGAGTACAATTCACATTTCAGGAACATTGAGTGGTAATAAAGCTCAATTCTTCCTTTATTTTCAATTCTGTTCTCTATTATAACCTGTTTACTCATCCTACAGTTAAGGGCGTATCAAACAGTAGGATGACAAAATGAAATGTTGTTTGAATTTGAATCATCGTAGATTCTGCAGAGGAAGTAAGTCCAGTGGGACGATACACATTCATCCTAGACTGCCGCAACAATTCATCCGGTCCGGATAGACTTTCTTTCTCCAAGTACGTTATCAATTTAGAAAATGGAGTGGCGATGCTGGCGTTCACAGTTAATTTGTAAATAATTGATGCCTTTCACTGTCACTTGATTTTTGCTTTTATCTGTGCTCAAAACTGGGTGGAAATCGCGTTCAATTGCGGATTGTTTTGTCGCCCGGAACAGTTTAGTATGTCAATTGAAAGAAATTACTGTAAAGTCAATCTGACGCTTTTTATTGTTTTAGTACAACAAAGTAAGACAGACGAGGCATTTGTCGCAACAGTTTGTCGTCTGTCCCCATAAAAAAATAGCCTAGATAAAGGGAAATAGATCTACTGTACATTCTTACTTTTTAAACTGGAAAGTTAACACAATATGTATAACATTGGATTTTACTGGTAATGTTTGTTTTCATAACAAAATAGGTTTGGTTTAATCTCTCCTCACAAGGGAACATAAAAAGGGCATAACAATGCAGGAATTTCCTTCAACAGTCGTTCCACTAAACAGTTTTTACAATCTTAGTGAGAAATACCCTTGTGTTCTAAATAAAAGCTAAAACCAATGTAGGTTTGTAGCTGTATATTTATGTAGGGTGTCCTAAAGACCTACAACTCAACTGTGCTCCTTCCTTGCATTTGTAACAGTATTGTGATAAAATTTCTTTAAATTGAATGCATTAATTATACAGTGTGTCCCTGAACTCTCTGAGGATCTTTTCAGGTATTGATCGTGGGGAGATCTTAATCACTAATTTCTTTTGGCAACTTTAATGGCACAATTGAAATTCATCTCATGTAAAGAGTCGTAGTGAAAAATGCCTTCTTTAACTTATAAAAAAGTGTGCTCTGGAGTGCCTCCACTTTGTGTTAAACTTTTACAGTCATTAAGAGGTAAAATAAAGAAGTCTTTACTATTGAAATTAGCATGCTCCAGATACTCACTGTAATTTTCAACATTTTGAATAGCTGAACAATTAATGGATTAACCCTTTCCATACCAGACACAATTTTTGGGGTCGTTCGAAAAATACTGGGTAGACTTTTAGTGGTACTTGCGAAAAAGACCATAGCATTTTGGGCGAAATCGTAGATGTTTTTAAAAAAATCTATAGCTTTTTTATTTATTGTCATAAATAAATAAAAAAAGTGGTGTTTTTACTCCACATAAGTTGGTTCTTACAGATAAATTATGAAAAATGACAAAATCAAATTAATTATTTTTGAAAAAAAATTTATATATATAAAAATTGTTTATACTTATATATTTTTTATGTTTGAATTAAGATAAGTATTTTTTTACAAACCACTAACACTAAATATATCCTATTATATTGTAGATAATTTAAATATAAGTAAGTATAGCAAAATAGAAGTATTTATCAACAAAAATAAAGTATGTATTTAAGTTCTTCCAAATCGTTGCAAATTTCTTGAAAATGGCCTAATTCTGTATAAATGACACTTTTGAATTTTTCTACATCACTATTACAAATAATACACACACTGTTTTTTATAAAAACAAAAGAACAAGACAAAATAAAGTGAAAACAGTTATTTATATACAATATTTACATTTTATAAACACTTTTGAAATCACAACAAACAGTAATGGCATCATATCACAGACAAACACAGCTGTCAAAAGTCATAAACAAACAAAGTCACAGGTTATACAACTTGATGCAAAGAGTAACAAACCTCTTATTATTTCGTTCCACTTATTGTCTAGAACGAGTATACGAAGTTTTGAGGTTTTTGGTAAACATTAAAAGCCAGTACAAAAATAAATGTGGACGTGCTTTATTGCGCACCTGTCGGCAAAATTTCGTGACCGCTAGCGTGCGCACCTGCGCACGTCGGTATTTTTCGAAAGTACCGCTCGTGCGCAAATGCGCACGTCTGGTACGGAAAGGGTTAAGAATAATAAGTGGCAAGTGGTGTGTCCTTTAAAAGAAGATTATTTATTTATCCCGTGTGTTTAAAAACGGTTTCATCTGATATCCATCGTGTACTAAGTAGCTCTTCACATAGAACTATACTCTTTAAGTTAGATTCAGTTTGACATTCGTTTGAAGTTGATTGTACATAATTTATGTTAGTTTGCTTCTCAGGAGTGTTAAAATTATGAACATAATCTGAGCAAGTTTTTTTATATGTGGTGATACTTCCATGTGTTTTTTTTTTTTATATTTTTTGCAGTGCTATTTTGCAGTTCATATTGTTTTGTGAATAACTTTATACGATGCTATTACAACCAATCCTAACCTCTAGGAACAAACTAATTGTATAATATAACAAGTAAAAGACAACATTTTCCTGCAGATCTTCAGTTAAGGGACACAGTTCAACACAATTTAATGAAGATCTGACTTCAACTGTAGATCTACAGTTATAAATATAACAAACTAAACTTAATATTTATTTTAATAAATATGTACCTGCATTTCACTGAAGTCATGCAGTTGCATAGCAGTAGAGAAGTCCAGCAGCATGTGTGTGAGGTTGGGACATTTATTTGCCAGCTCATGCAGGACAGTATGGGTGATCAACTCAATTGGCAACTCAATGTAGCGCAGAGATGGACCAAACCGAATGCTGTAGAATTGTAAAATAAGGTAGGCATAACTGACTTTCTAAAAACAGAGTTTAAATTTAAACTAATGTAATTGATTTTTATTATTTTTAACCTTACGTAGTTGTGGACCACAGAAATATCATGGAAAGTGCCGAGTTACTTTTAAAAATATTAATGCTAGGTTAGAGAGTACTTGAATCGAGATAAAACTGATAGAAATAAGCAAACTTATCAAAGAAAATAATTTTATTCTACATAAATGATATACACAAAATGATATTTCTTTCGAATTGTTGAGAATATTTCATTTCCCCCCTAAAAACCCTGAAAAATAAGAGGCATTCTCTTTTGATTAAAATACTTGCAAATACAAATACTTAAATATTAAGGAACAAGGAATGACTCAAATATAACGGTTGCCTTTGTGTATATTAATGTAATGTTTTTAGATCTTAAAGTCTAATTATAATAAATTACCACTGCTACAATTAATAGTTTAAAAATCAATAAATACAAGACTAGTCAGCTTACAAGGAATTCAACAATTCGTTTACTCATAAATGAATGGCAAAACTTAAGAAGTTTTCAATTTATAACACAAAAAAGAGATTGTTTTTGCTTTCATTTCGGCAAATTCGTTGATATTGTTTGTAATCGTTGTCCGTTTGATTTAATAGATCATTGTCAGTGGTCACTGTTGCCAACCCACTTGAACGTTCTTCGAAAATGGTTTATCTAAAATAAAAGTCTTTTTAAGTTTCAACTTAGAAAGGTTAAATACCTACTGCTGGCGCAAAAAAATATGTGTACCCAGGTTTGAAGGCCATTTACTCAGAAACTAAGAGGCCTATGAAAAATCCAATCACACCATTGTTTTCCTCGTTTATTAAAGTCACTATAAATTGATTTAAATCAATTTAAAATCACAGAATTTTCCTGCATGTAAAAGTAACATATTGAAACTGAACATTTCACAAGAATTACAACGTGACCAAGTAATTAATTTTACGACCTCTAGAGTACAGGACTAAGACCGTCGTTAGAGTACTTAGACCGAATAGTTCAAAAACATAGTAAAAATTTGACATTATTTTATTCTAGAGAAAAGTTTTCACCTTACTTGTATATTTCTATATTTAGATTAATCCCTAATCTAAATAGTCAATAGTCAAATGTTTCCTTTTCACAATTACTTTATTGCACGCTTGTTATTAAACAGCTTATATCTACCAGTATATATTATAATAATTGTATGCACCATCCTTTAAAACAATATATTTTAGAAATATATTATAATACGTCATGTAAGGTTGATTTGTGTATTACTCTATGGAAAGAGTAATTGTTTGACACATCAAAGTAATTATAATTGTTGGGTAGTTTTCTATTTTTCTTTAAATAGGGTATGAACTATTTTTCCTTAAGGTTGGTCCCCACTTGAAAACATTGTTTGCAAACTGTTGACAGCCAGTTTGTCAACTGTTTTGAAACAACAGAGAAACATAAATGTTTGTGATTGATTTGTGACCACACTAGTAGGGCGGTGTTTCCCGAGATGTGGACTGAAGACGTTCTTGGTTCGTATCCGAGCCTATCCGAACCATCCCACTATCTAGGGCGAACTGCCTCTTTTTTCTCACACAATGCCATGTATTCACATAGAAATTGTATTTTCAAAACTGTTATTTATTTATCATTTGTCAATATCATTGGTGCTCACGTCAAAAACTAGCGTGATTTCCTTTAGGGTATCACCTTTCTTATCCCTGTTCTTGTAACATGGAGAAGTTATTTTTTACAAAACTCTATGGGAATGAAACTCTTCAATTAAATCTGTTCCTGGTTTCACGTAGTAGTACACATCTTGAACGGTTACTGCACACTTGCAAGTCACCTGAAAGCACCGCTGACACCCGATGACTCATTCGAGCTTCCTCTTCCGTTATAATTTTGTCTTCTAGATGGAAACATGTTTGCATGTTTTCCACTTTGTCTTGAAAACAGAAAACACTGATCCTCGGTCCCAGAAACATGCTTAAATGTTTGCAAACAGTTGGGAAACATCACAAAAACACTGGAAACAGTTGAGAAACATTTTGATTTAATGTACTGTTGCCCTTTAAGTACTGCATGGTGATTGACTGAAAAACTACCAAATATGAGGTGCTTTTCTTGTGTGGGGTTTTATATATTTTAATAACATCTTGAATTTGTGATTAAATTATATTTGCTACAATATGATGTAAGTAACATTAGAAATTAATAAATGGTAGCAGACGACATATTTTTGAGCATTTATTACAATAGGAACATCACTAGTGCTGCGTTACTCCACGATGCTTGAGGGAACTAATATTACAATAGTAACATCACTAGCGCTGCGTTACTCCACGATGCTTGAGGGAACTAATATTACAATAGTAACATCACTAGCGCTGCGTTACTCCACGATGCTTGAGGGAACTAATATTACAATAGGAACATCACTAGCGCTGCGTTACTCCACGATGCTTGAGGGAACTAATATTACAATAGTAACATAGCGCTGCGTTACTCCACGATGCTTGAGGGAACTAATATTACAATAGGAACATCACTAGCGCTACATTACTCCACGATGCTTGAGGGAACTAATATTACAATAGTACATCACTAGCGCTGCGATACTCCACGATGCTTGAGGGAACTAATATTACAATAGGAACATCACTAGCGCTGCGTTACTCCACGATGCTTGAGGGAACTAATATTACAATAGGAACATCACTAGCGCTGCGTTACTCCACGATGCTTGAGGGAACTAATATTACAATAGGAACATCACTAGCGCTGCGTTACTCCACGATGCTTGAGGGAACTAATATTACAATAGGAACATCACTAGCGCTGCGTTACTCCACGATGCTTGAGGGAACTAATATTACAATAGGAACATCACTAGCGCTGCGATACTCCACGATGCTTGAGGGAACTAATATTACAATAGGAACATCACTAGCGCTGCGTTACTCCACGATGCTTGAGGGAACTAATATTACAATAGGAACATCACTAGCGCTGCGTTACTCCACGATGCTTGAGGGAACTAATATTACAATAGTACATCACTAGCGCTGCGATACTCCACGATGCTTGAGGGAACTAATATTACAATAGTAACATCACTAGCGCTGCGTTACTCCACGATGCTTGAGGGAACTAATATTACAATAGTAACATCACTAGCGCTGCGTTACTCCACGATGCTTGAGGGAACTAATATTACAATAGTAACATCACTAGCGCTGCGTTACTCCACGATGCTTGAGGGAACTAATATTACAATAGTAACTTCACTAGTGCTGCGTTACTCCACGATGCTTGAGGGAACTAATATCATACACATTTTTTATGATATTAGGTCTGTAAGGTTTCGTGTCATTTTAGGAAAAACAGTAATTGGAGTACTGCAATTAA
Source organism: Stictocephala bisonia (assembly GCA_035578905.1). Classification (NCBI taxonomy): domain Eukaryota; kingdom Metazoa; phylum Arthropoda; class Insecta; order Hemiptera; family Membracidae; genus Stictocephala; species Stictocephala bisonia. The sequence continues at coordinate 326,185 of JAQJVL010000598.1, read as the reverse complement.
CTTTCAGCAATATTTTAAGTGGTGGTAAGGTTAATTTTCATGTCAATATACAATATATGCAAGCTCACGGCGTTCCACTTTACGATATACCCATACTCCTTACAATTTGGATTTGGCGGAGTGAATCAACACTCAACCTCAGCCGATTAATACTAATACATAGTAAAAATATAGTCGTTACCACATACACTCATTTAGTGATGAATTATTGTAATCCCCTAGTTTAATGCTGGGCGTTCAGGCGCCCGCTTTTTTCTGGCGCCCTATGCGGCTGCGTACTTTGCTTACCCCTTAAACCAGCCCTGCATTTGATTAGAGGAAACATCTAATAATTTATTATACTATTGAATATTCAGCAGGAGTATTTACTCCTTTCAATTTTACTGATGTGTTCGATAGAATTCAAAATTTCTGAGAATTGACTGGTTTGATATGAATAAACAGTAAGTTATTCAGAAAATCAGAAAAATACTTTTCTGAAGAGATAAACAACGAATTCAAAATGCTACCAATGAATAATAATTACCGTACTGTATTGGACAACCCTTGGAAGAATGACTTAAATAATAACCTATCTAGCATAAAGCACAAATCAAAGAATAAAATCCCTACGAACAAGAAATCTATATTCATTAAAATTATTTTGTGATACATATGAATTATTACGGACTATGACAAATTATATTTTTTTACTAATCCAACAGTTCTTTTTGAATATGACTCTCACCAACCTAAGTCAGCATCTGGGACTGATAATTTTCAAATTTATGTTATTTTCATTAATATATGTCTAAGAAGTATATGATCTTGGTTTTTCAACAGCTGTTCAATTGAGATAATTGTCCAATTGAGATGATCATAGATTAGTTAAAAAGAAAAATGCATGTTTTTCATACCTTATAAGAGCAAGTAGAGATTCCAGTGATCCAACGTGCAGTCCTGAAATCTCTGGTCTAAGAGAGACACTCTTCCAGAGCCTAGTATCATAGGCAATCAAGCGCCATTTTTTGCAGACTCGAGCCATACGACAAATCTCACGATGACTCAGGTAAGAGAAGATATTCAATAAAACCTTATCTGGAAGCTTCTCAATAGTCTGTTAACATAAAATTAACATCAGCGTAAAATGCAAACATTTATTTTAAAAAACATGCACACAATATTTTAATAACCTCTTATTTTATTAGTTACAGAATACTCATTATTGTTATGTACCGTTTTATAAATTCTGTATCATGCTATTATAGTAAAATAGTAATACCATTGATTTTACTATACATAGAAGACAGTTCCATCCAATGTTAAATATTGAGGCACGGAAAATGGGAGCGACCATGCTGCAACCTGTCGTTAATCAAGTTAAAGAGGTCGAAATTGCCTCCAGTTTCGACTGTTCGGTTGCACAACCTGTGAGCAGTAAAGGAACTAATCACTCCCTCTCATTCCCTCATTCTCTCTCTCTTTCTATCGAGACGCTCATCCGGAAGTACTTGTCTACTGTCGCCACTGCACCTGTCTACTCTCGCCGATTGGCCTTGATAGTGGGTCAAAGTGGGATATTATTCCTTGCTGTGGTTTGTCATGCACGGAAAGGAATCGCGATCTTTTATTTAGGCCTTAGGGGGTTGTGAATATGAAAAATGTTAGGGGACATTTTTTTTGTTATTTTGTCAATGTAAATAACAGATACAGATGTTTAGTTAAAACATTATACATTATCTAAAATGATGTAAATACTGTTTGAATTATAAGTTTATTGATATTTTAAGAAATTTTATATTTAGAAGTAGCAAGAAAAATGGTGGTAGTTCTAAATTGTTAAAGGCTAAATTGTTAAGTCCCTGGATAGCACCAAACATTTTATATAAATTTGAGAGACGTAAAAAATTATATAAAATGTCTACGAAAAGACCATATGACAGTTTTTCAAAATTATTTTGCAAAATGTACTAATGAATTAAATAATGTGATCAATTTTACAAAAAAAAAATATATAAATTTCACTGTAAAGGTGATGTATCTGAGCAGTGGAAGGTAATAAATAACTTGACAAGTGGGTTTTAAAAGAAAATAGTTGAGCTAATTGAATTGCCAAACGGCGAAGTTATGCATGAGCCTTCCGTCATTGATAAGATAAACAATCACCTTATCACAATCCAGTCTAGCCGTCCAGACGTTGTACATACCTTTCCACCTTTCCACCTTTACGTATTTACTATCAACAATCATTCCTTATAACTCCAACAGATTTAAATGAAATTAAGAGTATTGTTAAGCTTTTAAAAAATAAAAAATTAACTGGCTCTGACCAAATTAAAATACATTTACTGAAAAATATAATTGATGAGATTGCACCAGTTTTAGTTCACTTAATAAACAGTAGTTTTATCAAAGGCATTTTTCCTGAGAGCCTGAAGTTAAGTTCAGTGGTACCTATTTTGAAGGACAATAACTCTATAAACTAGATAACATAATAACTATCAGCTTGTTATCTGTATTCTCTAAGGGTTTTGAAAAAAACAACGATTAAAAGACTCCATAGTTATTTATCTAAGTTAAATTTTCTTAATCCACGTCAATTCGGTTTTATCAAAGGAAAGTCATCTGAGGATGCGTTATTAGAAGTATCAGAAATAATTTATAACAATTTAATTATTCATTAACTTATCATCTGTCATATAGTTCACATTTAATACTAGAATTAACCCTTTATATTATTGAAATCATTATTCATTTTTTATCAAGTAATTAAAGCTTCTTGTCAATATTGCATTGTATAATTATTGTTGTATTTTAAACTATAAATGAATAGGCTATTTCTTTTTGTTTAAAAGTAAATTGAACTATTTGTCATAAATATCACAATATTAAAATCTGCTTCCGGGTCACGCCGTGGACAGGGAAATGTGTGTGGTAGGCCTACCGAAAGTTTTAATATTCGTTGTTTTCCTCGTGTGTGAAGTGTGTTTGTTAAGTTTTGATTAATTTGTGACGCGTCCCACTTGGACTTATTTGTTTTCTTTAACCTGAAGATGACGTCCGTATTCACGGCGAAACATGTAGTTGTTATCACCATCACACGCTGTGAACTGTTTGACGGAAGGTAAAGTAAACCTATTTTAGTCTATACCAGGATTGGCATTTTTTTTCTTTTTATTTGATATAAAGAGATGGAGATAAAGAGAAAATATTTGCTGTATTGATGATTTCATAAATAGTGGCGGAGTCATAAAATGAAAAAGAAAAAACATACTTGCACACAATTCAGTTCTTCAGTCGCGTTGCCGAAAATCGTGTAATAGGCCTACCTCACTCTCTGGCCGTTAACGAGTTGCGCGCAATCCTAGCTGCGTCAATTGCGATGTCTCAAGAAGGCCCCAAACCAGTACTCGAGTTGCGCGCAATACCGATCTCAGGTAGTCTGTCCAGTCTTGGCCGCTCAAAAATGCAATTTAGACCTCAAGCTGTGCTATAGAAATATTTCCGTAAATATCACAATCCGCCAAAAATAACTTGAATTTTCACTTGTCTGATTCCGAATAGCACCAAACTTATCCTACAAAATAAGCACATATCTGCTTATATTCTGTGCTTATATTTTCTTTGTTATTGGTAAAATATAATAATTATCTATATCAGCTGAACTTGTTTCCAAGATGACAAAACCAGGATTTCATTTTTCTATAACAACTAAAGTGTGACAATATCTGAATTGATTTTGGGCTTGAGTTGGATGAAAAAAACAAACAATAAAATGGAAATATTTTTATTAATATTTATTATTTTGGTGTACGGTACTAGACTAACAATCATCGCACATCCTTTGTTTTTCCTGTAACGTTTCAAGTACAGCTCGCACGTTTTGTTATTGGACCCTCGCCTAACTCTCATTAGTGATTTAAGTTATCACCGTAATACTATATCCTAATTAATCTAATGTGTAGCTAAATAAGTGTAAATAATATAAGTTGTTTGACTTTTAGTCATCTTTTTAACCGTATATGTTTAATATAAGTATGTTTGCCATTCATTTAAATGTTACTATTAAATTACAATAATTTTTAAACATGTATAGCCTATATAACTCCCCACAGTTCTAGAGTTGAAGTGTTTGGTTATTAAAAAAAGGTCCCTGTTTTTCTACTTAGGATTAATTTATCTAATTTGAAAGTGTATGCTTATCATTAATACGATATATATAATTGTTTCAATTTGAAAGCATACTATTTCAGTTCAAAATATGCGCAAAACTCAAATTTACGTAGCCTATCATTTTTTAACTATATTATTGTTTTTGTAATATTTATTTGTTTATATAGTTTTGTTAGTTCTTGGCATTGTTTGTTCTGTTCATTCTCAGTTGTGTAAATAAGTCATATTCAAATTGTTATAATTAAAAACACCACAGAGTGCGGTTATAGTTAATTTTGTTATTATTTAGACTGTGGTTACTTAAAATTAGTTATTTCTTATGTTATTGCTGGTCACGCTACTTGTGAAGTGTTACCAGTGTAATTCCAGAGTGTCTTTTCCAGAGAAATCGAAAATATAAATAAATTGCAGTTTATCCATACTTTCACATCTAGTAAAATAATAGTATGAAAAACAGATGTGTTAACTCTAATTATATTCACCTTAGACATACTTTTTACAATGGTCTGATTCAATCAATGTTATAAAACGGTATTTTTTAAATGGGGACATAAACAAAATTTACAATAATTTCACAACCTGATTAAAATAATGAAAATTGAATCTAAATAATCAGTAGTCTAGTTATATTCTATCGCGATAATATTTCCTAACCAATTGCAATTGACATTGAGATTGTTTTTCTCAAGAAGTAATAATAGAGTCACAACTCTTCATGATTCCGAAAAAAATAAAAACTGACCATTCACCAAACAATGAAATATTTTACAAACAATCATGCAATTACTTGGAACCAAATAATATGTTAATGTTACAGACAGTAATAATAAAACATATGCATATAATAAAATTAAAAATAATGCTGTTTTAAATTAAATGCCCATACACAGATTGTCTGAATCAGGCCATAAGATGAAAGCTATTTTTATCTTGTATAGAAGTAAATTAGTGGTTTGTTATGATTTTTTCTAACCCTATCATGAAATTTGAATCTCACCTGGGTTTTATATTTTGCCCAGTATTATTCTATATAAATATCATAGGCATATTTCAATATCTATTTAGTCAAAGAAATAAATAATGTCACATTTTTTTATATTTCACTATATTATATATTCCTGGAATATTTGCAGATTAATTTCATAATTGAAATGGGAGTCATTGATTGGATTTGAAAACAATTTATTTTTTAATCAATTACCGAATTTAAAAAAATGAATGACTGAGTACAAAAGTCGATTTAATCACCTAATCGATGGTTAAAATGCAATAAATAAAGAATTTTCAGATGGGCTAAATAATATGAAAATGTTTACTTAAATCAGCAGTAATTATCGCCAGCATTGCCGATAAGTTAGCGGTCTATTCAAGTGTGTCTATTTACAAATACACGGTGTGTTAATCATATAAATCAATATGGTGTTTTAATTTATTCAGTTATAAATATTTCTTTATTCAATATGAATGTCACACTGAGTTTTACTGTAATAGTATCAACACAGTATTCTTTATTATTCGAAAGAGATGCAAGCAAGTATAAAAACAGAGAACCCGGATAAACGTTGGCCATATGGAATAACGTAAACAATTATCTAAGCAGGACGTTGTTTGTGTGTCCTCTCCTGAGGAAGGAGAGGGCGGGGCGGCTGTCTGGAGAATGGGAGAGTGGGTTAAGAGGAGGGAAGTGAGAGAGAGAGAGAGAGAGAGAGAGAGAGAGAGAGAGAGAGAGAGAGAGAGAGAGAGAGAGAGAGAGAGAGAGAGAGAGAGAGAGAGAGAGAGAGAGAGAGAGAGAGAGAGACGGAAGAGCGTGCGAGAGAGAGAGGAAATAGGGCTATGCGCAGCGCAGCGTGGGGCCTCAAAACAGTTTTGGGGCCTCGCCACAACTCTCCCATATGGACGGAGTATCTCTTTATATAGTAAAATCAATGGTAATACTAACCTTTGCAGCTATAAAGAAACAAGCTACCTTCAGTATAGTACACTTTATGTCAGAGCTTGGCTCCAATTTAGTATCCTCAACTCACTAAGGAATAAATCCAATTGAAAATATTTCACTAAACTATACTAATTTTTGCTGTCACTGACACCTTCTTTGGTATGATTCAAATCAACTAAAAATTGATTGTTATCCATTTATATTGAATAATGACACTTAGATATGGTTATTTACTCACCAATCATATTGCAACCAATCATTTTGTATCATAACATTCCCAAAATAAACCATAATAAAGAAATGCAATTCAATATAAAATGTCTTTATGTAAATGTACACAAGTACAATAAATAGCAGCATCTTGTAAGTAGTCAAAATTTGTACTAAAACTAATAACATAAAATGATTGCCCCTCCTTAATTCTTTATTACAGTAGAAGTCTACCTCTAAATTTTAAATATTCATCTATAGAATATAAGGCCAACTTAGTCAAGTGTTCTTTGGCTGTAGCTGTAAATTTATGAAAGTTACTTTCTATAGAATATACTTTGGTAATTTATGCAAAAACTATTCCTATAAACTTAGTATTAAAAAAAATCCAACTTATGTGTCTCAATCTGTCTACTTATTTTAGTATTATAAATATGTTTTTTTTTTTTTTTTTAAAAAGTTCTGTTTTACAAATGCTGTAGTTTCTAAAATAAAAATTCCATGTACCGTCAGTATTCCCAAATCAGCAAAGTACTATGGGAATACTTAACTGAGTCTGTTTCCAAATAATTCTTAAAGCTTTTGTTGGACTAAAATGTTATCAAGTTTTCCTTTTTTGCAGCTCCATATATACTTATTCCATAAGCTAGATGTGCATGAACTAAGGCAAAATATATTGTTTTTAAAGTTTCTAGATTACAGCACTTTGCCTCTGTCTCAACGCAAATAAGCCTGTTTTGACATTTTACCTATTACATGATCAGTATGCTTATCCCAACTAGGTTTTCATCAATGAAAAGGCCACAAAAACTTGTAACAGCAACTTGTTCTATTATTTCATTATTTAATACTATTAGTGGGTTTATTTTGTTTCTTGTTTGTTTTGTACAAAAAGATAAAATTAGAGTTGAGAAGTAGATTTTTGCTATTGAAAAATTCTTGATCAGTAGACAGACTAATAAATAATAAAATTTTTCTCTTTCTTTGGTATCTCCTTTTATTATTAAATTTGAATCATCAGTGAATAGATAAATATTGCCACCAGCAGGGACGACATCCGGTAAGCCCTTCAAATAACAAAGAAACAATAGTGGTCCCTGGACTGGCCCTAGCAGCATGCCATGCTTAATTATCTTTGTTTGTGAATTACATTTCTGAACATAATTATTTTTATTAGAATTGTCTGATATTATATATTCAATTTCAACAAACTGCTGTTTATTTTTGAGATAAGATTCAAACCTCTTTAGCTCTTTTCCAATAATTTCTAATATTGCTAATGTTTTAATAAGTTCATTATGGGACACACTGTCAAAGGCTCTAGTCAGGTCTAGAAAATGCCTAACACCTTTATCCCTTTATCAATAGAGTTAATTATTGTTTGGATGAATTTTATTGCAGCTTTAATTGTTGATCTTCCTGATTGAAGCCCATCTTCTTTATCTAAGAGTTTTGTGGTTGACTAAATAATCTAGTAACTAAATATAAACAACTCTCAATTATTTTTGAAAAAAAAATAGTAGTACCGATACAGGACAGTAACATGCCACATCAGTAGGAATTTCTTTTTTTTAAATAGGAATCACTCTGGCAAGTTTCAGAGAGTCTGGAAATGATAGTCAGAAATAATAGACGATTTGACCATATGCAATAAGGGATTCAATATTATAGGAAGTACTTTTTTAATTACAACTATGAAAATTTCATCACTACCAGAAAACAATTTGTTTTCATAAGATTTTAATATTTGTTCTAAAACCTCTTCTGTTACTGTTCTAAATTTAAACCTAAACCTAGCTTATTCTGGGGGTTTGTCCTCTATCTGTGAATTCTGATTCTTTAGAGGAATCTTAGGCAAATCAGAACTTTCAACCAAGGACACAAAGAAATTATTAAAAACATCTGCAACTTGAATAAGATCAGTAACGAAAATGCCAGCCTGTTCAACAACAATATTAGAGCTTGGATCTGACCTCTTCTGATCTCTTTATTTATCTCAGTTTTAGTGAGATTCCGTGTCATCTTTTATTTATTTGTAGAGTTACTTATCTTATTATCAAAAAAACTATTTTATTCATATTGATACAATTTTTTAATTATTGTTTTTAATTATTAATTAATAGTTTGGTTTGTTTTCCTTTACTTCTTCTAAATTCTTTTTCAAGTTCAATAATTAGAGTTTCTTAAATTTTATTTCATCTGTAATCCATTGATTACTATTTATGTTTTTTATATTTACCAAAATGTTTGGAAAAATATTACTAAAACAATACATGAATATATTGAAAAAGGTGTCATACTTCTTGTTAACTAACAATTGATATACCTCCAAAAAACACTCATGTTGTAAGTATTTATTTAAAATTTCTATTTATTTAAAGAAAAAATCCTACATATTTTTTTAAATGTTCTTTTTTGAATTCAAGTTATAAATCTCAAATAACTGGGCGTCATGGTCAGAATATGTATTATAAGCCCTATTAATGTATTTTCATATTCTTTAAAATCACTAATTACATTATGAATCGCCGTCTCAGATTCCAATGTTACTCCTGTCGGAAAGTCAACCTTATATTGTAGGTTATCTGATTTTAGTACACTCACAAAGTCATTATAGTAATTATAAATTTTTAAAACATTAACATTCAAGTTTCCAGTTAAAATTACATTTTTATATTTGTTAATTAAAATACCATATACAGTTTAGAAATTTGACAGAAAATCATAAAAACCCCTGGTATTGGAGATCTGTAAATTCAGCATATTACACATTTAAGTTTTCTACTGACATTTCAACCAGACAGTATTCAGATATTTTATCAATCAACAAATTTTGAATGAATGGTATTACTACATTTTTGTATCAAGATGTTTTTTTTTTTTTTTTTTTTTTTTTTTTTTGTTAAGACCACTCCACCGCCCATAGATAGGTGGATAGATCTAGTATAAAAAGAAATTATTTTATAGTTAAGAAAATGTAGTATTTCTTGACATTTGTAGCTTATAGATTGCTTAATATATTTATATATATATATATAAATAATAACACTTAGCAATCTATTTCCTTTTCATTCATTTTGTGTTCAGAAATTGCCAAGAATAAGGATTTATTTCGTCTAGATTAATTTTTAAAACTTCTAGTCCTGAGGGTGTTCTTGCACATTATGGTGCATGATTAGAATTGTATTTTGAATGTTGTCTTGGTTATTACATTTTAAAGGGGGCCATTTTGAACGTAATGCTTGATAAAAAAAGTTGTGGAATGCTATGCAGGTACGAAGGATCTCTGGCAGTTATGGATGCATCTGGCTGGCTTAAATACAGTTTTGCTACTTCCTCCTGAAGCGTTTTTCTTAATTTTTGTATGAATTCTTTATGTGTTAGCCTGTTTTAAAGAATTCTTGTTCTTCGTATGAAACTATGATGACTTTTGCCTGTGTACTTCTCTGAAATTTAATAATATTTTTAATGAAATGTTCAACTTGTGTTTCATCCCTGACACAACCCATGGGGGAACAAATGAGATGTTCAAATTGTTTAGCTTGGAAATCACTTGTTAGATGATGGAATGCTATTCCTTCATCTAATTAGTCATAATCATATTAAGTTCGTTTTTGGTAATATTTTTGGTGAGTAACCATAGACTGAAGCTCCATTTGGCGAATGCAAAGTATTTGAATAACAAATCTATGGTAGAAGGGTAGCCCAAATCTTGTTTAAAAATTACCACCACACCAGCAATCATATGCCCATCACTGTTTATATCCCGTGATCAGTGGCGTAGCCAAGGGGGGGGTCCTGGGGGTCCGGACCCCCCCCGAAATTTAAGGGAAAAGGCAGATTATCTTATTTAAGGGGATCCAGCACCCGTAAATGGGCAAAAAAATAAATTGTTTGAAAATGGGTGACGAATCCCCTTAAGTAAAAGGAAAATGTACACGTACAATATATGTATTACAAGCAATTGTACATATGTATAACTACGTAGTATAAACTACATAAATAAATAAATTCACAGTAACAAATAAATAATAAAACATACAATTCTTCGAGGACTAAATACCGCCTATCAGATACCAATAGACGGCAGACATCTGCACTCGGCTGTGGAAGAGAGATCGGGACTCAGGAGAGTTCGTCCGTACTCGGTAGAACGTAGAGCTCGGGCTGGTTCGGTCGAAACCGTAAATAGTCGGATAAGTTGACCTTGAGCCGACTGCACCTGTCTCATGTTACCAGCCGACAGCCGTCGCCAGTCGCCATTTTACAAGTGTTCAGACCATCTCAGTTTCATTGATATGTGCTTTCTTCATTTCTTCTGTGTTAATAATTGAGAGTTTGTTTAGAGTTTAGTTTATTGTTCGTTTTAAAAATGAAGAGACAAACGAAAACAATAGATACATTTTTCAGAAAGTGTGCCAAGACTGATGAAAGTGATAAAGTTCCCGAAGTTCCGGTTACACCTCCAGTTGTTGTTAGTTCTACTCTTCCTGTAGAAGAAAACGCCATCTTACCTGACTCGTCTGTTGGAACCACAACGATACCAGTAAGCATAATATCTATAGATATAGGATCTGTTTCGGATGCTCTTTTTTCAAATGAAAAGGTTCTAGCTCCAGATCAAGCATACAAATTGAAACAAAGGACGATAAACTATCTTTTTGTTCCTGACGAGAAATTCGTTTTTCCCACCACTGATTTTAAAAATAAAAAACTTAAGTTTCAGAAAAACTGGCTGAATAGATGGTCATGGCTTTCGTATTCAGCTGCTAAAGATGGAGCTTACTGTAAGTGGTGTGTGTCATTTGGCAAAGATTTTGTGGGTAAAGGGTCGAATCAAAAAGTAGGCTCTCTGATTACGGCACCTTTCAAAAAATGGAAAGATGCTGTTGACAAATTTACATATCACCAAAATACTGACTATCATAAGTTTTCTTGTGTGGCGGCAGAACACTTTTTAAAAATTTCCAAAGGAGAAAACGATGATGTAGTGACAATGCTGGATACTAAGAGAAAAAAAGAGAAAGAACAAAATAGGGCTGCCCTAAAACCACTAATAGACACTATAGTATTTTGTGGTGAAAATGAAATACCTCTAAGAGGTCACAGGGACAGTGGTCCTGTGACCATGGAAAAACCTGTGGACAAGGAAGGTAAGTTTCGAGCTCTCCTTAGATTTAAGGCAAATACAGACAAAGATTTACAGAACCATCTTGTACAAAGTCATCGCAATGCATCCTACACAAGCCCGGAAATTCAAAACGAAATTATTAATATATGTGGAGACCTGATCCAGAAACACATAGTTACATCGATAAATGAAGCAGAGTGTTTTTCAATTCTGGGCGATGAAACTTTGGACATTTCTGGCAAAGAGCAATTTTCCTTTTGCGTCAGATATTTGTCCAACGACCTTCAGCCAGTTATGAGAGAGGATTTTTTGTGCTTCACTAGCTTAACCGATTTGTCAGCAGAAAATATTTCTAAGGTTATCTTAGATATTTGCAACAGTTTGGGACTAAATATGAACAAAATGATCGGCCAAGGTTATGATGGCTGTTCCACTTTTAGTGGACACATTAGTGGTGTACACGAAAGAATTCAGGAGCTGTATCCTAAGGCTATTTATGTTCATTGCGCCGCTCATAGACTAAATCTGGTCCTGAATCAATCTATGAACGTGCCCATCATAAGAAACTGCTTGGGTTTAGTTGGGGAAATAACGAATCTTTTTAGAAACAATGCTCTTGCCAATGATTTGCTAAAATATAAAATATCAAGTCTTCTACCTGAATCCAAGAAAACTCGTCTGACAGGTTTATGCCAAACAAGATTTATTGAACGACAAGTTGCAATTACTGACTTTGTTGAGCTTTTCCCTGCCATTGTAGAAAGTTTGGAGGAATTGTCTACAAGTGTTCGTACTGTATCCTCTTCGGCTTCCACTCTTCTTTCGTCGATAGAAAAGGGAGGATTTGTCGTGGGCCTGTATGTTTGTGAATTTGTGTTCAATAACACTCTGCCACTAGCTAGATATCTCCAAAAGACAGATATTGAGTTATCCTCAGCTGTGAAGTATACAGACGACATTGTCGATCTTCTAAATGACATACGTAATGGGAAAGAAAAGGAAAATGACCCCGAGGTTTACATTTTCAAAGAGTTCTCAGATCTTTTCGCAAAAGCTGAACAAACTATGCAAGAGGTTTTCAGTTCGAAAGTTGAAGTTCCTCGACAAGCAGCTAAACAAACTAAAAGAGGAAATGTACCTCACAGCACTCCCGAAGAATATTATCGCAGAATAGTGTTTCTACCCTGTCTAGACGCTTTAATCCAAGGACTTCAAGACAGATTCTCCAAAAATAGACGTGTCCTAGAAGCTTTTGACATTTTGTCACCCAAAAATACTAACCCTGCCGAGGTAAAAAAGCTTAAATCCCTGGAAATCTATTACACAGAAAAGGCATCACAAAGTGCTGTTGAAAGTGAGTACATTTTATGGTGTCACAAATGGTGTAAAATCCCAAAAGCAGAGAGACCTCAAACCATCATGACAATTTTGGACGCTTGTGATATAAACTTTTATGCTCACATCAATTACTTGCTGAAAGTGTTGGCTACGTTGCCTGTTTCGACTTGTGAAGTAGAAAGGTCCTTTTCAAGTCTTAAAAGAATAAAGACCTACCTTCGAAACTCTATGGAGAATGAACGACTCAACGGTCTTGCTCTGATGTCAATACACTATCCAGTACCGTTCTCTACAGATCAAGTGCTCGATGAAATGGCCAAGAAACCGAATCGAAAACTTCTGTTATGAGAAATTTTGAAAATCAAGTGTTGAGTTTTCAAGAACTTTTTGTTGTAATGTCAAATTAAACTTACATGTTAAAATACATCTGATTTATTTTAGATGTAGCTAGATTTATTATCTGGATGTAGCTATGAAGCCAGCGGTTTTCAGAGCAGCCTGCTTGAGGCTGGTCGAGTGACCTCACATTGATCACTTTTTTTTTTTACTAACGTGTTATTTTATTTATTTATTTTATATATATATATATATATATATATATATATATATATATATATATATAGGCCTACTAAATGCCTACCTATTGTCATTTAAATGTCCCCTTTTGTAATTAATTTCTCATACCCTTAAACTTAAAATCATTTAGTTGCTTGTTAAGCACCCATAATTGATTTAATTTTTATAAATGTTTGTTTCTGGATATTATAGTTTTAGTTTTAACTGTTTTAAGTTATTAATAATATGTGCTTATATAGGCTGATCATTATATTAAGTGCTATTCTATTCTATTCTATTGTTTTGTCTAAGATATTATGTCTATTCATTTTCTATTTGTATTAACACGTCATTACACGCCCCGGCGGCATTTTGCCGCAGAGTTAGATTTTCTTAAATATCTCCGTCGTTGAGGTAAGGGAGGGGCTGGGCCACCATGTTTACCCCTCACTCCCCCTAATACGCAGGAAACTGGGTGAAACCAGTTATCAGCCTGCTCCATTTCAACACAGAGCAATTCAGTGAGCATTTTGCTAACGGGCGTGTGTTTGTGATTTTATTAAATATATTGTATTTGTATTTAGCTTATAGTATTTTTGTAGTGTTAACGTGAGGTAAAATGACTTCATACGGATGAGAAAAATACCGAATGAGGATTTAAGTTAACGGTTAATAGGTGTCGTCTTTAAGTTGTTTTTTAATTATGCATTTTATACATACAAATATAGCCTTGTCATCTCCTTTGGTGTCTTTAATCAATAAAGTATAAATCTTGTTCATATTTCTCCTGTATTTTATTATAAACCCCCATAGAATAATTTGCGGCAATTTGCTCACGGGGCGTGTACATACGTAACGACAGAGCAGTGTAGAATCGGCAAATTGCTAACGTGCGTGTAGCCGCGATACTGCCATAATGATGTCATTTTACATTGTTTTATCAAATATAATTTTTTTATCACGATAACATGTTCCCTGTAATTTTAATAGGTAAATATGTAAGTATTATAAACTAATAGAGATAGGCTAACAACTTGATATTTGGAGAGTAGGTGTAACTGTAATAGCTTTTACAGCCAATTTTACAAAATGCGAGCAAATTGAAACTGCCGTAGGGCGTGTAGTTGTGTAACAAAAGGGGGGCGTGTAATGACGTGTTAAGTAGTATTTACTTAACTTTTAACTTTAATTAATTTACTATAGCCTACTGGCCAGCTAAGATGTATTGCCTTTGAATGTTTATTCAGTTTCTTTATTCTTACTAACCAATTTGAATTTATTATTTGTTCAGTATTTAAAGTTGATTTCATTATATAGGCCTACTAAATGCCTATTGTCATTTAAATGTCCCCTTTTGTAATTGATTTCACTAATTAAATTTTGCTATTATAGTAACAGTTATTATTAAAAGTGCTTAATATTTATTGAATTGAAATGTAGTATTATGATTTCATCCTCAATAGTACTTATTATTAAGGAATCGGAATCGAGTACAGAATCGAGTCCCAAATTTTGGAATCGGGATCGGAATCAAGAAATTTTGGAATCGGCCCATCACTAGTTAATATAATAATACAGTTATCTTCCAATACAGTTTAATATTCTAACGGCCTAAGTCATTATTATCCTTTTATAATTATCTTGTATTATTTATTATATTTTAAGTTCAACAAGTGTTTTAACTTATTTGTGTAATCAATGAAGAAAAAGAAATTAAAATTGAAAACCCAAACTATTAAATTAAATACATATACAACAGACAGTAACTTTTAAATAAGACAATTTTTATTGCAAATTTTCTGAGTTTCAAATTTTCTATATGCATAAGGGGAAAACTAAAAAATACATAATCTTTTACTTTCACTATTTACAAAGATATTTGTGACACTGAAGGCTGAAAAGTGGTCTAAAATAGCGTTAAGCGCTATAAAAATCGTAAAATTTCCGGGGGAGGACCCCCGGACCCCCCTTTCTTCTGGGGGGTATTCCATACCCCCCAGACCCCCCGGTGTCCAGGCCCCCCCCGAAATCGAGTCCTGGCTACGCCACTGCCCGTGATATACAGTGAGAAAAAGCCACTGAACATTCTCCTTTATGTTTTTTATGGTAATTCTCATATTTTTGTCACAAATTAAAATTGTTTTCATAGTTTCACTACGGATAAATTCTGTTTATTTTTCATTTGTAAGACTTAATTCAGTTTTTGTTTGGTGATCTTGACTTCCGGTTTTCAGGCTATTTTTGTGGATGAAACTTGAAAAACTATTAATATCATTTTTACTTTTCTGTATGCAAGTAAAAGGTGGCAAGTTTGAAGATGATGAGATGCTGGGTGATACAGTCTGTACTAGTCGGTGAAAAAGACTGGTAGCCCCAGGACCATCTTTATTAGTGAAGGCTGCATTGATCATTTTTAGGCTTTGGAGAAACTGTGAGATAGTTTCTTCAGAGAAACCATGAAACTCAGTTGATGAGTTAACTGTACAGTTTAAGATACTTGGATCACATTCAATAGTGAGTGTGTGAGTGGAGTGTCAATAGTGAAGTATCCAGTCGAGTTGGTTGTGCAAGGGCTGCCAAGATGTCCATTCTCATTACTTATACAATTATGATTGTTCATGGTAATTTTAGAGATTGCTTGACATAATTTCCTCTTCCCTTTCATTCTTAAGTGCAAACCATGTCTTGTGAGGTCATCCCTTGTCATACAAACATTATTCATGATTAACATGTTAGGGGTGTTAACAGCTAAATCAATTATCTCCTTGTTTATTACTCTATTGATTCTCTGTAATATACTGTTGTAGCATGGTTCATCTATATACTATAAGTATAATGCTTGATGTAGTGACTCACTGACTGACTGACTGATACTAAATGTTGAGGAACTTCCCGGCATCCTACCCCCATGAAGGACAATACTTGTGTATACTTGAATTAAAGCTCTCGGTCTGAAACCACCAGGAAAATTCACAAAAGTTTATTTTTTACATTCGTAAACAAGATGGTGGCCTTTTTTTACCCCAAAACTGCCCCTATGTATTTCTTATGGGAAAATCACAAAAAAGTTGTTTTTATGACCTAACTTGAGGAAAAGCTTGAGTAAAATATTTAAACCCTTGCAGTTCTACCTACGTAACAAACGTGCACCCTATACAGGGTGATTCATATGAATCACCCTGTATATGAATTTCAGCATAATAACTAAATAATGAGGGGTATCTGGGGCCCAAAAACCACAATTTTTGAAAATGTAAAATTTTTTAATATTGACGTTATCTACCCAAGTAGGGTATTTTTGTCTGAATCCAAATATCCCTTCAGATTTTGAAAAATGCAAATAATAAGGGATATTAGTTCTACCCAAAGTTGTAATACTTAAATAAAACGCTCAAGTGGGGTATCAAATTATAGGTATTTATCTCCTAAATATCATTATGCCATTATATTTTCGAAGAAAGAAAGTTTAAGTGCTCTCCCCAAATTAAAAAATAAGCTCAAAAACCCAAAATTGGGTAACATTAAACTAATACACCCATTTGGGGTATCAAATTAAAGATATTCTTCTCTTAATTTTTAATATACCATCAGATGTTACCAGGGCCGGCGCGACCGTATAGGCGAACTAGGCGACTGCCTAGGGCACCAACACTCCAGGGGCGCCAGAGAAAAAAACGGAAAAACCAGTTTTAAAGAAAACTTTTTTGGGATAAAATAATTTACTGCAAATTTGTTGACGATAAAAGTAAAACAAAGAAGTTGAGTTTTAATTGACACAAGGTATTGTTGGTGGGAATTGCAAAATGAATTGCAGTGTGACTGTGAGTAGTGGTGTAGTTAGCACTGTGAGAAGTTGCACGAAGCATTAACGTTGGTGACTTAGTGTCATCGTTTGCAAAGAAAAAAGCAAGAAAACAAAAGTTTTAATTGTGTTCATTTATTAATGTTTATAAAGTTTTGCTGTAACTTTTCACTGTTATGATTAAATAAAGTGTTAATTAATCATTATTATTGTAGTTTGTTTTAAGCCAAAATTTTCAAATTTTGGTGAAGTTAACAATCAAATATGTTCAAAAACACGTGTTCCATGTTAAATAGAATTCTGAAGAAATATTTTGAAAAATACAGACATTTAAACATGCACTGACTAGTAAGGTCTTAATTTTTGTCATCAAAGTACCCATATTCTTTGATCCCGTGCTTAGCAGTCAAAAATTTCTGGATATTCTCTTATACAGGATTATATCAATTAAAAGCTTATTTTAAAACAGAATGCCAAATTGAGTCGTGTTTGATATAATTTTCACTGTTTTTCTTTAACGTAAAAAAAAAAGGTACATCCCAAATAAAATTAATACTGTATTTGTATGTGACGTGTAACTAAGCTGTCACTGGTTTGGGTTTACGAGCAGGGACCATTATGAATGTGTTCGGAGTACAATAGGGGTCCACAAAATCAGATAAGATGTTTGGGTCGTTGGTTTAGTGTACGGGTTGGTAAAGGGAGCTGGGATGAGGTAGTTTTTTATCACTATAAATATAAATAGGGGCGAAATAAAAAATGTTTCGCCTAGGGCGTCGTAACCTCTAGCGCCGGCCCTGGATGTTACAAAATACTATGTTTATGGGCTTCACTGCCCCAGAAACCAAAATTTATGGTTGTAAACCCTGACGAGGCCGTAAGCCGATCTTCCTCACGAGGCGACATGCCAAGATCCACTAATGGAACTGTAGCAGAGTGCCCTAGTGAGGCCGCAGACCGAACTTTCCCCTGCGAAGCCGCAGGCAGAGTTCCACAAATGGCTAAAGGTATAGTTCACAGGCGAAGCTGCAGGCTGAGCTTACATCACGAGCGTAACGAGTGGCGACAGGTTTAGGACGCAAAGCGTGCAGGGATGTCCCCCAGTCAAATCTTAATAAAATGACAGGAAAGATGACATTTTTTTTAGTTAGATTTTTGATGATATTAAAATCCAAGTTTTGTTGTTTGAATTGTTTACCATATCTGGAATGTCATTTGAGCCACCCATTACCGCTACATAGTCCTTTTTAGTAAATGATGAGATCACTTTATTTACCCCCTTTGTTACATCTTGAATCTTGCATTTGGTTTAAATTTTGTCATAACTTTGAAGTCACTCGGAGTTCATCTTGTAATATTTGCTGACACAACCATGACTAACTGCAATAATTAACACTCTGGAATATTTATTCTATGTTTATTCATTTGTGGCTGTGAAACTCTGATTCTGATGACTGAGTATCTGTATTCTCCTCTTCCAAGCTTGAGGAAATGTTATTCTCAACATAATTATGAGACTTAATTACCTTGGGTTTATTGCGTCTTTTTGATCTGAGAAGCACTTTTTCCCATTGGCTATCATGTATATTAGAATTGATATTTGATGCTTGAGTAGGTTCCTGCATACCACTACTCAAAGTGACACAAGTGTGCATGTCCTTATGTCCTCTCCAGCATCAATGTGTGCAGTACTTCCCCAGATATGTCATTCTTGTTGTTGAGGATATATGCTAAAAGGGACCTCTTTTCTATTAATTTCTTCTTGATATAGTAATATGTTTAAACTCATAAATGTTTGACTTCTTAACTCCATCCTTTATTATTTTAGTTAGAAAGAATTCAACTGTGTAAACCACAAAAATACCATAATGATACCCATCTGTTGTTGGGGGCCTTCCAAGTGGATAATGTTTCTCTGCTTTTTCTCTGCTGTGACTTATATCGTGTAAATAATATTGTGATTTCTTACAGAATCAAAATGATAAAATGCGTTTAAGCTCTTGATGTAAATGAGAACACTCCAGTGTGAGCCAATACTTACTGATTTATATAGCTGTTCAGAGTCATTCATATGTATAATTAAGACTTCTTTTTTATCTATGAGGCGTGTTTTTAAAGTAAGTACCGTCTTGGAATCCCAACGCTGTAGCTCTGCAGTCAGCGTTCATCACCTGCAAGTTGGGTACTACTATCTGTTGGCAAGCTACAGCTGGCGTTATGGATCCATTATTCGACTGTATTTAAGGTCGGTTATGATTGTTAAAAATCCTCCTCTGATTAAAAATGTTGCCAACTGTAAAGTACATGTTGTGATAAGTTTTCGTAATGCTAAAGGCATGAAAGCAGCTGAAATTCATCGAGAAATCTGTAAAGTTTATTGAGAAAATTGAATGAGCGATGGAATAGTATGGGTTAGAGCTTTTAAGGTGGCTGTACGAATGTGCATGATGAGGAACGAAGTGGGAAAGCTTAATTCATTACTGATGGCTTGATGCAAAACGTTGATAAAAAAAGGCAGAGAAAACAGACACTTTACAATTGCATCGATATATATAGTTTTTCATAAGTGTCAAGAAGTGTGATTTATGAAATTGTGACAGAACGTTTAAAGTACCAAGAGTTATGCAAAACGTTTAAAGTACCAAGTAGGTTCCCAAAATGCTGACGGAGAATCACAAACAAAAATGTTTCGCGATAATCCCAAAAACAAATGTTTAACCAGTTGGCTCATATTCCTAGACCATTAGAATCGTGACGGTTACAATTTTAAAAACCAAATTTTTACGATGATATACTCACGATAAATGTCCAGCTGCTTTCATGCCCTTAGCATTATGAAATATTACACATCCCATTATTCACAGTTGGCGGCATTTTTAATCGGAGGGAGAATTTTAAACAGTCATAAACGACCTTAAATACAGTCAAATGAATCCGTAACGGCGGCTGTGGTTTAACAACAGATAGTAGTACCCAGCGTTCATGTGCTAAAAGCTGACCTCAGCGCTACAGCGGCGCAATTCCAAAATGGTACTTACTTTAAAAACATGTCTCACAAATCAAGTGGATCAAGTAAGTGAATATAGTCATATAGTGACAAAATAGATTTAACATATCTAATAACTATAACCAGGATGGACATTTGTACGCTTTGCATGTCAACCCCGTCACACGCTGTGCTCCAGACACCCTCACATGTGATTTTTGACTACAAATATTAGTCATTGAATTGTATTAAGTAAAATCATAATATATGTAAATTTATTTATGGCTCACTTACTATTTATAATCTAAATATAAACACCCAATGTTAGCGCTTATCCTATTTCAAAAGTGTTCATTTATTTTATTTAGCAGCTTATGGTTAATCTATATTCATAAAAGAAGAAGTGAAAAATTTATAATCAATGCAGAGCCTTAACCACAATAGGTAGGATTTTGACAGTACCTTCATTTTATGGTCTAGGTGTGTGCTAAGAAAAGAATTTGTGAAATTAAAATGAATGTAATGAGGTGAAAAAATCATGATTTTTTTGTAAAACGATTACACCTTTCCATAAGAAATACATAGAAGCCAATCTAAAAATCAACGTACAGCGTAAACCGTAAAAAATAGCTACTTGAAATTTGTACAATACCTTTGTTTTATGGTCTTAGAGCGTGATAAGAAAGGATTTTTCAAAATTCCATCCCTGAGGGGTAGAAACAACCCCCCAAATGTTCATGGAGGCCGATCTAAAAATCAACGTACAGCGTAAACCGTAAAAGATAGCTACTTGAAAATTTTACAGTACCTTCCCTTCGTTTTATGTTCTTAATGCGTGCTTAGGAAGGATTTTTTGAAATTCCATTTCTGATGAGTAGAAACAGCCCCACAAACATTCCATTTTTTCCAATAAGAATAACATTGGCATTTATTTTATTTAATAATTTATTAAAAACAGCTGATACACATAAACATGATACAAATTTATTACATATTATTATTAATTCTGTTTTATTTTTTATTTGTTGACAAATTATTTTGAATTAAATTGTTTTTAGATGTATGTAAATAATTGTCTCTGAAGTTTGTGTAATTGAAGTTAACGTGTACATATTGATTCCCTGGAAGAGAGGTCTCATCATTTTCATTTTTTGTATGACTCAGCTTCTTTTTTCCTGCCTTTTTTCAAGTCAAGAAGCTGTGAATATAATCGTAGATGGTGAGGATATTCCTCACCATGTGATCTTGGGAATGGTGCATGCCTATTTTACTCCCTATCTTATACTGTACACGATATTTCTCAAGAGTCTGAAGTACAACTAGACGGGTAGCTATCATAAATCAGGTGTCTTAACAACTGCAGAGGTTTGAACAGTTCACTATGAACCGGGTAGGCCAAAAATACTCCAATAAGCTACAATAGATATATAATTAAAAAAAAAAAAACAATTTAAACCAATAAAAACTTTTTAATAGTGAGGCCTTTCGATAGCAAGGCTATCATCGTCAGACACATCACAAATAAATATACAAAAAGTAAATAAAAGTAATATAAGCTTATATAAACATATGTTTCAAATTTTTAACTTTTGTGGCTAAATATATTATTATTACTCTAAATGGTAGTTTTATTATGAATTTGAAAGTATTATAAATTGAATATAAATTAATTGTTTATAGTTTTGAAAGTAAAATAGAATTTTAAATCGGTCCATCTTCTAGGTTTAATAAATTTTCAGAATTAGCTTTGTTAATAATTGCTTTGTTAATTGTTGTTTTTGTAATACTATGGCCAGTGTTAATGCAGTGATTGGCAATTGCAGATTTTTCTTCCCTATTAAATTTTATGTGTGAAAAATGTTCTTGAAATCTTTTTTTAATTTTCCTTTTTGTTTGGCCTATGTATTTGCTGTTACAGTCATTGCAGTTTATTTCATAAATTCCTGATTTATTTTCGTCATTCTCAGTATCTTTTGGATTTTTTAATTTATTTTCAAATTATTTTAGTTTTATATGAAATATTTATATTTGTGTGTTTTTTTAATGTTTTGTTGATAGGATTTGAATATTTTGTCCATGTTATACTATTCCAATTATTATTTTTTCCTTTTATTGGTATAAGTTTTGTTTTTGATTTTTTCTCTTGCTTCTTTTTCGCTTTTTTTAACATACAATCTATTAAATTGGTATCATATCCATTGAAAATTGCCACACGTTTGATATAATTTAGTTCTTTTTTTGAATCTTTCTTCTGATAGAGGTGTATTTAGTAATCTAAAAATAAGAGAATGGAATACAGCTCTCTTTTGTGCTGGTGGATGATTGGAGTCATTTGTTATGTATCGGTCAGTATGCGTGGGTTTACGGTATATATCAAATTCAAGTTCTTTAGAAGTTGTGTTTCTAATGACTAATAAGTCTAAAAATGGAAGTGAATGATTATATTCAATTTCATGAGTAAATTTTATGCTGGAGTAAAATGAATTTAACAGATTTATAAAATTTTGAAGGTTTTCATTTTTGTTAAACACTGCAAAAATGTCGTCAACATAACGAATCCAAACTCTAGGGAAGTATGACAGTGATTCTTTTACTAAATTTTCAAAGTGGCTCATGAATATGTTTGCTATGAAGCAAGAAAGATGATTTCCCATGGCTGTTCCATCTATTTGGGAGTAAAATAAGTTTTTAAACTGAAAAGTGTTTTGATTCATGCATAGATTAATAAGTAGCATGTATTCTTCAATTTCTTTACTTGTCAAATGACAAGCTTGAAGCCAATCTTGAATGAGGAGGATGGTTGTTTTCACAAAATTAAGAAGCAAACAAACAAATTAATTATAATAGCAAGAACATTTTCACACATAAAATTTAATAGGGAAGAAAAATCTGCAATTGCCAATCACTGCATTAACACTGGCCATAGTATTACAAAAACAACAATTAACAAAGCAATTATTAACAAAGCTAATTCTGAAAATTTATTAAACCTAGAAGATGGACCGATTTAAAATTCTATTTTACTTTCAAAACTATAAACAATTAATTTATATTCAATTTATAATACTTTCAAATTCATAATAAAACTACCATTTAGAGTAATAATAATATATTTAGCCACAAAAGTTAAAAATTTGAAAACATGTTTATATAAGCTTATATTACTTTTATTTACTTTTTGTATATTTATTTGTGATGTGTCTGACGATGATAGCCTTGCTATCGAAAGGCCTCACTATTAAAAAGTTTTTATTGGTTTAAATTGTTTTATTTAAAAAATTATATACAGAAAACCAATACAGCTCCATCTTCAACATAGAACATGATGACCCTCAAGTCTTCAGAGCTGAACAAACTCCACAAATTGAAACAAAAAGTAAGGTTAATTGATTG
Organism: Stictocephala bisonia; assembly: GCA_035578905.1. Classification (NCBI taxonomy): domain Eukaryota; kingdom Metazoa; phylum Arthropoda; class Insecta; order Hemiptera; family Membracidae; genus Stictocephala; species Stictocephala bisonia. The sequence goes on along the minus strand of JAQJVL010000598.1, from coordinate 302,682 downwards.
TGATATTCATTTCCTTAAAAATTGTAAACGTTTAAATATCTTTCCTAAATTTATTAAAATTAACATACCTATAAAAAACTTTACAACTAACAAAGTACTGTATAATGCTAAATTGAATTGGCTTAATTTAGAAATTAAAAATCTTTACTCAAAAAAAGCTTCTATAGAAATTGAAGCTATGGAACAACATTTAAAAATAACCAAACCTTTATTACCTGTTCATTACAATATTTTTGAAGAACATTATGAAAACTTACTACAAAGTATTGAGTATAAGTGTAATAACAAAATTAAGAAACTCGAGAAGAAGTTGAATAAATTAAAAAGTCATAATGATGACACAAATCAAAACAACAATACTAATGTATTTCAAAATCAAGTTTTAGTTGAAAACCTATCTTCTGAATCATTCTCACAAAATGAAATATCTCTTTTGAATAAAGGTTTAAATTTTAATTTTCGAGATAAAAATGATATTAAATCATTAGTAATAGATATTGAAACAAATGTTCAACATTTAAATTCAAATCAAAAAACAATGATTAGATCTGATATCTACTCAACAATCACCAAGGACACAACAAAGAAGATAAACGTAATATTTTAAATGAAGAAAAGAAAAATATTGAAGTTTTAAAAAATTTACAAAGAAAAAATCTTTTCTATTTAAAATCAGATAAAAGCAACTCGATTGTAATCTTGGACAAAGAAGAATATTACAGTAGAGTTGAAACTATGCTAAATAAGAGTCCCTATACACATTCTCTAAAAAAATCCAATATCAAAATTTACAAATTCAACTTCAGAATGTTTAAAACAATGTAATATTGATAAGTAATGGGCTTTACAAAAAACTTGTACCAAATCCCATACTTCCAAAATTATATTGTTTACCAAAAGTCCACAAACCTGGAAAAGAAATGAGACCTATTGTTGCCTCCATTAACTCTCCAACATATTTACTATCTAACATGGTTACAGAACAGGCTAGCAGAACTACCGCAATTCCCTTCATTCTCAGTAAAAAATAGATATGAATTTTTAATTTAATAAAAATACCAAAATTGAAGATGACGAATACTTAATATCATTTGATGTCACTTCACTCTACCCCAATGTACCTATGAAAACAACCATCCTCCTCATTCAAGATTGGCTTCAAGCTTGTCATTTGACAAGTAAAGAAATTGAAGAATACATGCTACTTATTAATATATGCATGAATCAAAACACTTTTCAGTTTAAAAACTTATTTTACTCCCAAATAGATGGAACAGCCATGGGAAATCATCTTTCTTGCTTCATAGCAAACATATTCATGAGCCACTTTGAAAATTTAGTAAAAGAATCACTGTCATACTTCCCTAGAGTTTGGATTCGTTATGTTGACGACATTTTTGAAGTGTTTAACAAAAATGAAAACCTTCAAAATTTTATAAATCTGTTAAATTCATTTTACTCCAGCATAAAATTTACTCATGAAATTGAATATAACCATTCACTTCCATTTTTAGACTTATTAGTCATTAGAAACACAACTTCTAAAGAACTTGAATTTGATATATACTGTAAACCCACGCATACTGACCGATACATAACAAATGACTCCAATCATCCACCAGCACAAAAGAGAGCTGTATTCCATTCTCTTATTTTTAGATTACTAAATACACCTCTATCAGAAGAAAGATTCAAAAAAGAACTAAATCATATCAAACGTGTGGCAATTTTCAATGGATATGATACCAATTTAATAGATTGTATGTTAAAAAAAAAAAGAAAAAAGGGAGAATGAGAAAAAACAAAAACAAAACTTATACCTATAAAAGAAAAAAACAATAATTTGAATGGTATAACATGGACAAATTTTTTTAAATTCTACCAACAAAACACTAAAAAAAACACACAAATATAAATATTTCATATAAAACTAAAAATAATTTGAAAAATAAATTAAAAAATCCAAAAGATACTGAGAATGACGAAAATAAATCAGGAATTTATGAAATAAACTGCAATGACTTGTAACAGCAAATACATAGGCCAAACAAAAAGGAAAATTAAAAAAAGATTTCAAGAACATTTTTCACACATAAAATTTAATAGGGAAGAAAAATCTGCAATTGCCAATCACTGCATTAACACTGGCCATAGTATACAAAAAACAATTTAAAATTATTAAAACATATAACAAACACCAAAATATTAAAATGCATGGGAATCATGGTACATTAACAAAGCAAATTCTGAAAATTTATTAAACCTAGAAGATGGACCGATTTAAAATTCTATTTTACTTTCAAAACTATAAACAATTAATTTATATTCAATTTATAATACTTTCAAATTCATAATAAAACTAACATTTAGAGTAATAATAATATATTTAGCCACAAAAGTTAAAAATTTGAAAACATATGTTTATATAAGCTTATATTACTTTTATTTACTTTTTGTATATTTATTTGTGATGTGTCTGACGATGATAGCCTTACTATCGAAAGGCCTCACTATTAAAAAGTTTTTATTGGTTTAAATTGTTTTATTTAAAAAATTATATACAGAAAACCAATACAGCTCCATCTTCAACATAGAAGCTACAATAGATATCCAAAAAGTCCAAATGTGAGACTTAAGGTACTTTTTGTGAGCTCAAGGCAGTGAGAGACATTTCCTCCTTCGAGTTTGAAATATATTGTGATGGCAAACTTCTGGCCAAGTATGGATAGAATGAAAGGGAAACAATTTGAAAGCCATTTCGACGTCTTACTTGCTGTGAAATCAACATCTCCTTCACCTATGAGAACATCTCCACCCAGAAGCTCTTCCCTATGGACTGTCAACCATCCTATTCAACCCATCCTACAATTCCTTAAGCTTCTCTGTCAAGCTCTATTATTATGACTGATTTTGATGTGTCTGTTACAATAAAATTCTCTCTTACAAAATATGAGTGTTCATCTTAGAGGTATTGAAACTGTTGGAAACTTTTCTGGTCTACTTGTGAACATAGGTGATGGTAAATATTCTGAATCTGGAGGAAAGATCAATTTGCCCTCAGAACTAGGAAATGTGGTAATTACTCTAAAGGAATTAATGGACAGAATATATACTAAACTAGGCATTAACTAAATCAACTGAGTGGCTTTGTGAAAAAGTAATATTGACTCTAAAAAATGAGACAGCTGTAGAAATGGTTAATATTTTACTAATTTCTTTTCAAGAAATAAAAGTTGAATACCTATCGATAGATTCAATTGTACAAGTAGATGAATTTCCAACTAAATTTCCACCACATAGACTTACTTTAAAAATTGAAACACTGGTCATGCTTCTCAGCAACCTTTTTCTACCAAAATTATGCAATGGTACACGTAGCTGCTCTCTATAAAAATGTTATTGAAGCAACTTTTATTACTAGCAGTACTAGAGGAGAATCTGTATTTATTCCTAGAATCCAATTAATTCCAACAGACTATCCATTCCAATTCAAAAGAGTACAGTTCTCTATTAATTTGTGTTTGGCAATGACTTTTAAGAAGTCTCAAGGACAGTCCTTAAAATTTGCAGGCATAGATTTTAGAGAAGTGTGCTATTCTCACTGACAATTTTAATTCGCCTGTTCTAGAGTAAGCAGACCATCAAGTTTAGTTACTTTAACACCAAAAGGAGAGACAAATAATGTAGTTTATAAAGAAGTTTTTCGGTAAGTTATGCTTAAAATTCTTAAATGTGCATGCATAATATGAAAGTAAATTGTTGTATTGCAAATTTATAACTTGAAATAACAAATAATAATATTAGTTAAATTTGTTGTTTTTTAAACCAATATGAACATTTTCATTTTGGTGTTGTTTTTCTGAATTACTTCTGATTAATGTATTGTTAGGTTAATTACCTCCAATCTGCCAGTGATCCTGTAAATCCTATTGGATTATTCGTTTCAGCTTTTATGCTATTATCAGATCCTTAAATAAATATATTTCATGTTCAGTCTTTTTTTTTTTTTTTTTTTAATAACAAGACCATCAAGAATGAATTAAACAAATGTTTCAAATTTATTAAGGATCTGATGATGTCATAAAAGCTGAAACGCGTAATCCAAGAGGATTTACAGGATCACTGGCAGATTGAAGGTAATTAACCTATATTACATCAATATGAAAAAACATTATCACATACTCTTAAAAATTATTACAATTTACGCTTGTAGTATTGATGATAAAAAATGGCAAAATAAATAGGCATATCTTCTGCTTCTTACACAACTTTTTAGCATAAGTTCATAAACTAAGACGATTTTATGTTAACAAATACTTATAATTTGAATTAAGAAAATTATAAATTTCATACATTTTGTATATAATTTGAAAGTTTGCGGGCGAAGCCGCAATGGGGGTGCTAGTTAAATTAATATAATAACTCCATTATATGAACATTAAAACTTTAAAGGTCAGTGAGGCACAGCCGAATACGAGTCAGATGCGTATAGAACCATGTTTAAAAACCTTCCCTGGGGAAAATGCATTACTTCCCAAAGTCTTATGATGATCAGATGATACAAATAAATATATAAAGAACAGACAGACACCATTCACTTTTTTATATTTATAGATCGAAAAAATTTCCACTGAACCCATGATAATTACTCTCTCTAACCTCAAGAAAGATCAACAACATTTTCAATACTATACACATCATTATTTCAATTCCAATAGCTGTTAAAATGTCATAACCATCATTGTTTACATTTGACATTTGAACAGCTGTTGCTTTTTGATTAATTTTTTATCTCTCTCCATGTTATTCTCATGGCAAAAAAACATTCTTTGAGGGCTTCCTGTGCTTTTCAGGGTTAACGACTCTTCCTGTCGTTATATTGAACAATGAAGACCTTTACTTCACAAGTGCGAATAGGGACATTTTTGTCACCTTAATCGTTTAAATTGATCAAGAAGTAAGGGAGGAGTTGCATTTACAAAAATTGCTTCATGAATTGTATATAAAGATACACTGTAACTTCATCAAAATTCAATTGTATGAAGTGATCTCAGCTGCAAATACTTTGAACACAATACTATTCCTATTATTCAACATTGTTACTTATCATCCACAATCAACTACTCAGTGTTTCATCTCCTACTTACAATAATACTAACTAGTTTAACCATCATCTAAGTTCTTAATAGTTAAATATACAACAATATGTACATAAAACAATTATACTTCCGATAAAACATATTAACTGTCACTCTTGGGCTGTCACTTATTGTGCAATAACATCTTTAGAAAAGTTCCATTGTTAATAACATAAACATAATTTAAGTATTTATCCACACTCGTTCATCAGAATGTTGTCAAGGAATAATACAAATAAACAAACAAATTGGTGAAGGATACTCATAGCATAAACTTGGCCTACATATACAACTTTAAAAATCTTTACTTGCACCTTGCTCAACAAACTGACTCACAATCATGTAATAGATATGCAAGGTTAGTAAAACTGCTGTCAAACAGAACAATTATTCTTGATTACAATGACTATAATTTTATTTATTCTTTTTGGGGGTTACAATTATTACATTACTAGTAATAATAATGGTACATTCATTTTATTTACTACTTAAAAACTGGGCCCCTCGAAACCTGACTTAACTATTTATCCCAGCGATTAAACATAGGAAATCATTAATTTCCTAATAAATTTTAATTCTAGATCTGAAATTCAAGGCACGCAGTTGATTCGATAGTTTCAACTTGACTATTATGTAAATTTACACCAAATTCTTGTTTAAATGTACAAATTAGGTATATGCCTTGGAACTCCTTCGTAAGTCATAATTTAGAAAAAAAACTTATGTTTATGTTTACCTAAATCATTCACAGGAACACTTACTGTGCCAGCAAAAGGGCTTCTTTTGACTCCTGTAGGATCATCAAAGTATAGCTGAGAAGATTCTATAGCAATTTGCCCCCAGACCTGGTGTCATCATTGTAAAGATAAGGGATGTCAGTATTTCCTAATAAAACTTTAATTGAAACTAGAAAATATTCAAAAATATTAAAATATAAAAAAAATTAACTGTATAAAAATGGATAGCAATTTTTAGTGATCCGATATTTCTAAATATTGATATGAAAATAACACAAATTAAAATGAATGTAAACTCTTTTTTATAAACACTCAATAACTATATTTTTCTCTAAAAGATTTAGATATCACTCTTCAGAAGAATGTGTAACCAAAATTCTGTATGTTTTGAATTACACACTAAACAAAAGAAAATTGATCTAGGAAACATGTTGTCAAATATTAGAACAATAATCTGTGTAAAGTATAAGCTGAAATAAAATCTTTAAGGTAGGAAAGCAGCTTACTTAAAAGTATTTAGTCATAAAATTATAAATACAAATTTGTATCAAACAAGTCCTTGTTCTTTATTGTTTATTAGAAGTAATTTAAAACTAATGAAGTTTAAATTATATTATATACATGATATTATAGCATATATATTAAAGAACGTCACGGATGCTTGGTAAGACTACTTTATTAATGAATTATTCAAAAATTAAAACAATCAATTGAAAAAAGATTGTGAAATAATAGGCTAGAATTCAAGCCCTGCTACTATTTTTATAGAATAAAAATATGATTGAAAAGTTATCTAAATACAGGAGGAAATACTGACATCCGCCCCCAAATCCATGGTTTAACACTTGACCCGGCACAGAAAACAACACAGCTGAATGTTTTCAACAATTGGGGAACTGATGGCAGGGAAGACAAGGTCTTGAAATAGCTTCTCCCTGGCTCCTCGGCCTAGGACACGAGACACACCTACACACAACTTTCACACTGCCGCGTTCTAGTGTAAATAACTCCAGCAAGTTTGTTACGGGACAGATTCTCTCAAAAACGTGAACCAAATAGTTTTGCCTTTTGTAAGTTTTAAGTACTCGTGTTTGATAGTTTTTCTATTAGAGGTTATTAAAAAATAATTAAACTTAATTAAACTGCAATTATTTTTATTAAAATGTGTATTATGTGTAAGTTCTAAATAAAATGAAACATTATTTAACAACTGTATATTGTATAAAATATTTTATGCCTAAAAATCAAAGAAATAATTTAAAATAAATAAAATATAAAGTCTGCAAGCAAACAGAATTTACAATAATTTATTAATAAATTCATAAGACATTTAATGTTAGAGATTAATTGAAATAATGCCGAACTGATACCAAAGCAAAGAAAATAAGTATATACCTTACACTTTTATTGTTGAACAGGTGTAAGGTTCAAATGCAGAAATGTTTTCAATTATTTATAAACAATTGTGCAAAGAAACTCTTTTTATGATCTAACATTATTAGTTTAAACTATTAGTCATGTACACGTTTACTTTGGTGACAACACTTTAAACTTAATTAAGGGATTAAATGGAGCCGTACTTGTTGCAGGTCTATTTAATGTTTCTTTGAGTTTAGTTGATGTATCAATTTGGCCTCTTACACAATGGCGATTATTAATTAGTCTGAACTTATTTTTATCCCTTCTGTAAAAAGTAAAGAATACTAAATTGTTGCATAATCTAAGGAATTTAACCATAGATCTGGGGCTTCAAGGCGTATACTGTACCATCTGTACCTGTTGTGTACATTTTAACACAAATCCAATTTTATTCTATGTTCAAACAAGCAAAATAGATTTTAGGGTTAACAGAAAACTAGAGAGTAAAAAATGTATCTATAATCTAATATTTAAACAACTCTAAAAATGCCTTATATTATATTAATAAATAGCTAATATAAAAAATGCCTTATATTATATTAATAAATAAATAAAATTATCACATTGTTATTTTAATATTTTACTACTGAACAGAATAAATTATTCCTTGCTACTCTATGTTTAAGATTCACATTTTTTATATGAAAAAATGTAGCTTCACTGACACGTGTGTCCCATAAAAATATTTAAACTGTAACTTTCAAATTATTTATTTAGTAAAATAAAATGTATCACTACAAAAATAAAGAGTTTTGGGCAAATAATTTTTTATTTTATAAAACAAGGACCGATCTCCTTTTTGACTTTACTGTTCCCATTCCCCATAGAATATTTATGTGTGTAGGAAACTTATCAGACAGAGTAAGTGAGGGAACTAGTACAAAACAAGATGAATATCACTGATACAAATTTCCAGTCAAGGCCAGGTTTCGAACCTGTGCTGTCTATGACTCCAGCTCAATGAAAGTACATTTGGGTTGTAGAGCTGGAAAGAGGAATGTGTTCTTAAGATAGACAAGAGAGTTTCTTATAAGTCATCTGTGATTTAGTTATTTTTTGCCACAAAGTTTCCTTTTGAATTAATTTATATAAAAGTAGAAACTGCATGTATTTGTTAGTGGATCATAGTCCCCTGGTCCTCATGTACTTAATGGTCTAATCATTAGTCAAGTTGCTTTTACACAGATCAGGTTGAACTGTTGAGTATTTGGTGAGGTTGGATTGCCAGCACTGCCTCTCTGTCAGATCTGCCATCTCTAACAAATTTGATTGAGCGACAGCAATTGACACGAGAGGAAAAATCTCTACGACTTAAGATAAATTCGGAGATCAATAATTATGTATACTGAATAGTTTATAAAATTGAGGTTATGTTTCGTCTCAACATAATTAACATAAAATAACCTAACCTAAGCAACAAGTTCCAACAATGGCTGTAGTGAGCAGTGTCCTAGCTGAAGCGCAGAATACTTTGCATTGATAAAATGCACATTTCTCAGAAATTTATTATAGGATTTTAACAAACTATGGCTCGTTGGATTTGTAATGAAGCATTTAATCTTTTTACTATTTTCTACATTTTCGGTCAGACAGTAAATTTTCAAATAATTGTCAATTAAAATCTTAAAATGGCCGTCATTTCCTAAAACTTAAACATATTTTAAAATTGTTATGACCTATTAAAAGAACATAATATTGTTATCTTTTATGTCAAGTTTCAGCTCTGTAAGTTTAGTGTTTCTTGAGTTAAAAATTTAAATTTAAATTCACAAACAGGCAAATAGACGGACAAAAAATCATTTTAGAACCTATATATATTGCAACTTTTTTTCTTATTTTGACCCAAGGGACCATATCCTTAAATTTGGGAATGTATTTTAGGGAAATCTTGTATATATAATATTATAATATATATATATTATATTATATATATAACAGCTACACACAAAGCTAACTTACTGGTGGAATGAAGCCTCCTATCAGCAAAGTATTGGTGACAATGGTGGTAAAATATAAATATTGTGAGTTCATATAATTTTTTATTCTTACAACTGTTTGGATATGAATTAAATCATATCGTCCACCACTTCATATTCTGAATGATATTCACTTAAATCTTGTACAAATTGAAAACTATTTTCCACAGCTATTGCATAATAGTTAGTCCTTTTCAAAAAATAATTTCTTGAACAACAGAAAATTTGAATAACTGTACATATCTGCATCTCATAATTAATGTTATTTTCAATTTGCAAAATGTACTATTAAAATAAGTGTTTTGGCAGTTGTCTGGCCACAAGCACTTTGGCAGCCCAAAAATACATACATTATTTCCAATTCAATAAACAAAACTTATTCAATTCTCCAAATGAATCTAAATACCCAGCCATAGTACTGAATTACAACAATATAACATTTTTTTGTTATGTCAGTTGCTAATGAACATGGGCTAGTAAAAGAATAAAACAGAGTTGGTTAATGCTAGCACAGAAGTCTAAAAAATTTGGAGAATAACAAATTTTAATTTAACAAAACTTAATTGATTGGTAGAATTCTTCTGTAAATTAATTTCTGAAATTTTTGGAAATTTTATTTTATTTTTCTTTCAGCCATCATAATTATCTGGCAGTATATATAATATAATGTCTGTTAATCGCTCACAGGACTATATAAGTGCGACCCAGAATGTGTTTTTACGTGTGTGAACTTTATATAAAATAAGTTTTAAGTTCAACTTAATAGAAAAAAATTACCTGATGATGAATCTTTGTTTTGAAACGCCTCGTATAGTTATCTAGTGGTCAGATTGACTGATTAATACACGTAAGTAATTATATAATATTGTTAACTAATTAATCTGATTTTATTTGCTACCACAACTCTAAAACATGTTAGTAAAATATGTATTTTACAGATTTTTTTAAAGTGTTACAGAATAAACAGTTAAAATTTGAAGTCGCTGCACCTGTCAATAATACAAATTTGAATAGCCATTTTCAAAAATATTGTTAAAAATTAATTTGATTTATTAAAATTTTGATTTATGTTTAGTATGTATAATTAAACTATAATGAACTTCCAGTTTGTGAAGCATTTGTGATAGCAGATAGATGATGCTTGCCTGTTTATTTCCAGTTGATTTGTTGACTCATGACAGTAAGGAAAATTTAATTTCATAGTCTTTAAATAACACATTTTCTGTTGAACTAAATGAGGGTTAGTACATTCTGACCCCATGTCATTGAACTAACTGAGTCAGAGGGTCAGAACAGAATGCAATTAATTATTATAGTACTGGGAGACTGAGCTTTGCTCAGTTGAATTTTACAAACTGCAGAGGTTTCATTCATATCTCCCAGAGGATCCTGAGGATCGTTTGTTGTTGCTCTACCTTGTAGGTTGTTAATAAATTTTGTTTCGTAGGTCTTCCGCGATTACCTTTAGCCCCTTTGTAGAGCTTGGCCTGCAGCCTCGTGGGAGAGATCGGCCTACGGCCTTGCGGGGGAAAGTTCGGTCTGCGGGCTCACTAAGGCACTCTACTACAGTCTCATTTGTGGATCTCGGCATGTCGCCTCATGAGGAAGGTTGGTCTACAGCCTCACCAGGATCTTTAAGCAGCATAACCATGAATTTTGGTTTTTGGAGCAGTGGAGCCCATAAACTTAGTCTTTTCCAACATCTGATGGTATATTAGTAATTAAGATACAAATACCTTTCTCTTGATACCCCACTTGGGTGTATTAGTTTAACATTACCCAATTTTGGGTTTTGAGCATATTTTTTATTTGGGGGAGGGGGGGGGGAGTTTTGTATCTTCCAAAATGTAATGGTATAATGTGATTTAGGAGATAAATACCTATAGTTTGGTGCCACACTTTCTCCTAGAAGTCGATGATGGTTCCATATTGTTTCTGCTAGAAGTCGATAACACAGGACGCCTAGGAGCCTCTGGAGTAGAAATCAGAATTTTTACCAGGGTTGAGACCAGTGCCAATCCATTTCTCATGGTCGGAAACCCCAAAAATATTAATTATCTTTGGAACCAAAAAAGATTTTGTACGAACGTGGCTTGTTTAAGATAATAAGATTATTAAACCTCTCATTTATTATGAAAATTAATTTAATTTTTCTCTATCGAATATTTGAACCTAAAATATAAAAAGAAACAAATAGAACAAAAGAGAACAATCAGATGTAGTAGCACTGGTCAAATGTAGGCGCAGAATTGATATTTCTATACAAAGTATGGAAATAGTCCTGAGTCAATTTCCAAGTGAAGTATAACCTTGCATATACCATCAAGAAGTTTATACCAAATATAATCTAAGCTAATTCTTGAATAGATAATGTTCTTCAGTTTAACATAATCTCATCAGAAAAGGCCTGTCTATTTTATCAATCCAATTAGTTCGTAACATCCATATTTAAATGATTGTTACTATGTAAAACACAAATGAACTGTTAAAAATTATCAATCAAATCACATTTCAAAATGCAAATAAATGTGCACTAGGGGTGAAAAAATCTTAAAATAACAGCAAATAAAAATATATCAGTAACAGTATAAACATCAGTAATGAATAAAATGGACAAGCAAAATAATAGAAACCAAACCCATGGCTTGTTAGACTTGTCTCTAAAGTTTTTCATAAACAAGCTTATTGCAAAAAAAGGCATCCACAACATCACAATACCAATTTTAAATATAAAAAACAGAACGGAGAATATTAGTGTGGAGGTGTAGTCTACAGGATTGGGTGGGGTATGTACCGTTTTAGGGACCTTGCGACTACCACGGTCCTCTCTGGACGTTAAGGCCCCTCCAGCAGTGACTTCCACCGAGAGGGTACCCCATGAGTCCATCCTGCCAAAAAATACTTTATAAAAGAAGTTTTAACAATTAAAGAAACTTCTGTTTTCTATTTATAAGCAGTATTTGTATGAAAACCTAAGTACTTATATTAATGTAATTATTATAACAATTTTACCATATCTAAAAATTATAATCATTGAATAAATACAACAAAACCCAAGAATATATGAAAGTATACCATAGAATTTATTATTTACTTTGTAAAAAGCCTATTTAATAATTAAATAAAGAAAAGAATTAGTGATTTTTAATTGATTAGCAATTTCTTCAAGTGGAAGAAAAACAAAGTAAGAACAGTATCTATATTCAATAATTTTTTTAATTTAAAAAAATGTTCTAATGTTGTAGTATTTAAATAAAAAAGAAAGCAAAAAATCAGTCCATGAACTCAAAATCTTTGGTTTATTTAAGTAAACTGAAACAACATGATTGGGTAATACCCGACTAAAGACACTTTTAAACCAGAATCAGTTTTGAAACTAAGGTGTAAAATTATATTAGATAAATGTTTAATCTTGATACTGATTTAAAATCATTTTGAGTTATTTCTATTAATTATTTGGTTTGAAGAGTATAATGAAGTGCATCGTGGGAATTGCCACAGTTAAAATTTGCCAGTATGTAGTTCAGAAAATAAGGATTTTCACTTATTACAGATTTGTTATGCCATTAAAGTGTTTTTTTTGTTTTGTTTTTTTATTCTACTGAGAATATTAAAACCTCATTTTACTATCATAAATATACATTATGGGGGAACAAAAATTAAGATCAAATAAAAATACATTCTAGGAATAAAAAAAATATTCTTGTTGATTTTAAGAAGAGGGTCCGGGTCGTGATGACTTTCCTTACACCTAGCTGAGAATTGTGTATAACAGTAAACAATAACAATAATTATGAAGCTTAAATCCTCCTTTCCATTCATTCATCCTAGGCCAAATCATGCAACACGTGCCGGGTAGAAGAGCCGCGAAAATGATCTACTATTTGCATTCCACATGGTACAAGTCACTCTACATGTCTTGTACCACAGTTGCTTGGCACATTTTTGTCTCCGGCACTTGTCCCACAATATGTTGCAAACCGTTTCCTTTCGGCAACTTGTACTGGCTCAAGATTTGTTGTGAGACAAATTGTAGTAGTAGTAACAAGGCTTTATGAGAACAAGTTTACAGATATATCTTTTGTATTAAGTAATTTTTTTAATAGTACAAATAGTTCTTGGCTGATAATTATTTCTTAGTATTTTAAGCACAGATATGAACAAAAATAACATGTCAATACCTAAATGTTTCCAAACCTGTAGTACGCAGCAAGGTTTTTAGAGACAGGAAAAAAAGGGTTCTTGATAAATATTGACACTTTGTTGGGAAATATTAATCAAGGTAATTTTCACTGTATCTCTCGGATTTTCTCCAATGTAATTTCATTGCTAGATTTAACTATCAAAGTTATTTCTAAGCAAAGTCAAATATCTTTTATGCCTGATAAGGGCCTTAGTGCTTTAAGATTCATGCCTGCCAAAATATTAACAAGTTGTCCTCAATTTTTGTTCTAAGAAGAGTAAGATAGGTCAAATTTTTGTTGAATCAATATGTCTTCTTTGAAGCCAAGAAACGGTCTGCAACCATTCTACAGTATGGAGGAGTTCCTGGACACAGACAACATCATATCATATGTTTGACTATATTACTGTACTTAATGTTCATGTAATAAAGAAAGTTTGATTTGAAATATTGAAATTCTAACTAGTAAAATGCAAGACCAAGGAAGTCACTGAGAGATTCAAAATTGTTCATAATTTTACATTGTTGTGTTTTACCAGTTTTCATGATACACTAACAATGTATCATGAAAAGTTGATGTGTATCATTTTTATACTGTTTTCTGTCATTAATTGAATGTCAATTTAATTTACAAATGTAAAATATTTTTATCTTTTTTAAATTAAATTTATTTATTATGTCTTGTGGTCCTTGGGGTAACCAATGACCTAAGATATCAACCAGATACCTATAATATAAACTGTACCATTTGGTGTTTCAAACATTTTTTAAAAACTGGAAGCCGATTCGGAAAAATAACCTTGAAGTTCACTGCTCATAACAGCATTAAGCAGGTGATATAATTGAAGTTTGTTAAATCCTAAAATTTGTTTTATAAGGACATACAGTATATGATCTTTTCTTTCTGTTAATTTTAAAACACTACAACTAGTCTGCAAATTCATGATGAGTATAATGTTAAAAGGACAAAGATACTGCGTTTGCAACCATATTCCAATAATTGGAATAACATGATGAAGAGTTTTATTAGGTAATTTATAAAAAAGCAGTTATAAAAAAGCCATTGTAAGTTGTGAATGCTTGAAGAAACCTTCTTGAACAATGTATTGAAACATTTTGAATGTTGAGCTTCCGATATGAATTGCTCGAATAAAAGATGTTTTATAATGTACTAGCTGTACCCGCCCGCTTCGCCGGTCATAATATTGAGTTTGATTTAGAACCTAATAGCTGATTGAATTCGAGCATTTTTGCTTCTTCTACCAATATTAGATTTTTAGGAGGCATGTCATAAAAAGTAAACTGCAAAACAAATAATTATTTATTTTTTATTTTCACGTTTCACCACATGTTTTAATTACCGAGGAAAAAGGGTTAACACCAAATACAGATCACCTAATCAAGTAAAAGTAGTGTGTGCTACACTCTCAGGGTGAAATGTAGAACTACAATAAATCAAAACATATACTGTACTGTTGTTGTGAGAACTTCAATCTGCTTATGGCATGTGAAACTATATTACACCACACAGTCATATGTTTTTTGTAAACAATTCAGATTCTCCATTTGAATAACATGGGATCTTTAGGAGCCCGTGGGGTCAGACCCTGTGGACGGATCTGCATCAAACTTCACAGAAACCATCTCGGGAGTATACAGGACAACATCCTAAAGTTTCATGGCGATCGGTTGGATGGGTTGGCAGCGCATAAACTTCAAACATATATATATATATACAAACATCCTCTTTTATAAATATAGATCAAGGTTGAGACAAAATTGTGAATGTTCAATTTTGTACAGTGAATAACGATTACACTACTGTAGAGTGAATAACAAAAATACTATATACTGTACAGTGAATGACAATAATATTATTCATACATTGCACGTGAAAAGCGATTTTCAAGATTAGTTGTGTTTATCACTATTGATTATTGAAATTAAACAAGGAAAGGTAAGATCATTTGAGATTCTTTAGGTTGACTAAATAACCCATAATATAGTTTTCTGGCCTGCTCTAAGGAAACTCGATTTCATACTCAGCTACTAGTTTACTTACAGTTGAGGCTCCAACAATCAATACGTATTAGATATACATAAACCATCTAATTGAAGGAAATGTTGTCACAGAGATGACAGAATTATGGCACCAAGCTTCAATATTATAAAATAATTTACAATATTTTAGTAGTTTGTTCTGTGAGTAATAATTCTGTCACTTATTAAAAAGGTAAGAAATAAAAACGTTAAACAAATCTTTTGTACAATATTTTATTACTTTTAACAAATATTGCATTTCAAATACATTAGTTCAAAATAATAATTTAGTGCTCTCAAAGATATTTGTACAATATAAAATGTTCTGAAAATTATAGTATTGGACAGTAATTTTATTAGACATTCTTATAATCAAACATACAGACTTCCAGACTGTTGTATAATATTTTGAAAAAATTAAATTAATAAATATATTCATTTACCTGGTATATCCAAAGAACTGAGAGAAAAGTGATAATCCACCACAAGACAAATCATACAAGGAACTCCGAGCTAATTAATTAATAAGACAGTAGACGACAGCAGCGCAACTGGTGGGTAATGACAGGAGATACTATTGTTAGCCTGTGATCGGTCCCATCTCACTGTACTGTATCACAGTCTACTCACTCATTCATCTGCCAAGCAGCAAGGCAGCCTACAAATAGTCTCATTTTTGTTCTAAAGAACTGATCTAGATAAGACTTGACTGTCGAACACAAGCCAAAGCATATCCCTTTACATACATGGACCGATCCAAATAGTGATTTATTTTTGGCATTGGCTTTAGTAATAGAAATAATGTTTGTCTGTTCAATAGCTTTAAAGGATTAACTAAGCTGAGCTGAATTCCAAGTGCCAAGTATTAATCTTATTACGAAATTTACTATGCAACAACTGGTCAGTTTAGTTTATTTTATCTTTTTTAGTAATTTCTTGTTTGCTTTCTCTATTGTTTGTAAAAGCTAATTCCCAATGAAATACTGATAGTTATTTCTTATTAATTTAAACACAGGTATTGAAAAAATATGTCAATAACTAAGATAGTTTCCCAAGGTGTGATCCGTAGCAAGGTTATAAGCTAAGTGGTCCATCAAAGAGTTCTTAAAAATATTTTACAGATTCTTTTGTTAAGAATTATATAGTTAAAAATGAGATTTCTTTAAAAATTAAACCTCATAATCAGGATGTAACATATATTATCTGCTTTAACAAATATATACTTACTCAATATCTTAACATGTCTTAACTTTAGTATCAACTAACCGTTTATCAACGAAAGCTCAATATTGAATTTACTAAATTATGCTTGCCAAGATATAAAATAAATGTTAAGAATAATTTTAAAATTTCTAATTTAAAAAAATCTATAACTAATGATACCTTGGATATGTTCAGGGACGTAGCTAACCTAAGCTGTGCCCTTGGCGAATTTAGTTGATTTTGCGCCTTTTCCGAAATATTTGATACCCCCCTCCTGCAAAAAGGAGGGTCTGAGAATCCTCCCCCAGAACTTAAAAAAAATGTAGGAGCAAAATTGAAGGGTTTTAGAATAGTTTTTACCTTATCACGGAGATATTTTAATGCACAATTTGATATAATACATAATTACAGTACGTTAGAATAGATTAATAAGTTTGTCCACAGCCTGCATTCATAAAAGGCAATACTTTATATTTTATTGGTTTAGACTATTTTAATGCATAGCATTCTTTTATTTTAACATGAACAAAGATTTTGACAACACTTAGCAATCTTTTTTATGTTTATTAAGATCAATTTCGGTTTCGTAAGACCATCTTCAGTTGTACAATAAGGTTATAAAAATACTTAATTGTAGAATAATTAATGCAGCTGATACTATACAAATTTAAATAAAAATGTAGGTGGATAAGTTGCAGATCTTGTTAAACTTTATAGTTTTGCATCTTCGTGATAGAATAGAACATAATATTTGAGTGAAATTTTATTTGGTCGTTGAGTAATAATGACAGATTTTCTTTTGTGTTTTTGTATACGGTATGTAAAATTTTTAATAGCATCTAGTTTTTTACTTTTAGGTCCAATATGGATAATTTCAAAATTTTATTCTATTGATGAAATATTATGGTTTTCTTGAATTAAATGTTCAGCAAACGTTGATAAATTTTGAAGTTTGTTTTTTGGTATATGTTAATTAAATCTTTTATTAAAACTTCTTCCTGTTTGACTAATGTAAGACCATGTAATTTTATATATTCCTGAATTATTGTATTTGTTTTCATTATTTTGTGTAGAATAATTATGTTGTAGTTTATTTTTTATGCTGTTCTTTGTTCCATATGTAATTTGATATCCTTGTTTGGAAAATATATTATTTAAAGATTTGTTAGTATCTCCATGATAGATTATATGAATGTAGCAATTTTTGTTAATTTTAGATTTAAGAGTTTTTTTGTTGTTGTGTTTATTAATTAATTTACTTATTAAATTTGGCTGATATCCATTATCGACAGCAATTTGTTTGATAATGTTGATTTCTTCTTGGTAATCTTCTTCTGTAAGAGGTGTATTCAGTAGTCTATGAATCATACTGTGGAAGACTGCTAATTTGTGTAATGTTAGACGATTGGATGTATTGTGAATTATTTGATTTGTTGATTTTGGTTTACGATAAATTTTAAATTGGTATTTGTTGTCTTTTTTAGCTATGGAAAGGTCAATAAAGTGTATGCTGTTAGATTTTTTTATTTCTGTAAATTTTAAGTTGTAGTGAATTTTGTTCAAAAAGAGTTCTAATTCTACTTGTCTTTTGTTTCCATTGAATAGACAATTATAAAAATACTGAATTAATTTTTGTACCATTAAGTATTTTTATAACCTTACTGTACAACTAAAGATGGTTTTATGAAACCGAAATAGATCCTAATAAACATAAAAAAATATTGCTAAGTGTTGTCTTTATATATATATTTATAAAATATTAAGCAATCTAATGGCTAGAAATGTCAAAAAAAGATTTTGATATTTTTTGTGTATAGCTGCTTGTTTACGAATTTAGACTTTACTTATTAAAATTGCGAAATGAAAGTAATGAATCCCATCATTCTTACTATAAAAGAGGTTTAAGTTCGTAAGACGTAACAACAATGCCCATGCGTGCTTTTTTAAACAAACACAAAAATAATTTTTTTTGTTTAAAATTTATTAATTTTGGGCGAAATGTATATTTTGATTGCATTGGGACTTTAGAAGAACAATAAAAAAATTTTCAGTATGTAATTTAACTATACACAATAAAAGACAGTTAGGCTCATGATCTGTTTGACGTAAAGTTGGAGGTCCCTTAGTTGTCTAGCTATTGGGCTATTAATAAATGACCTTTTCTGAGGAACAGTTCAACTCAGTTAGTAACCAGACTACACAGGTAATCCACCCTCATCCTACACTCATGTATTCATTCATATTCGGCTTAAAATTCGCACAAAGTTATATCTAAGACAAGAAACTGCATAAGTTGATTTTCATATTTACATTTTAACTCTCCTAGCGTTGAGAGAAGCAAACTCATTGATTACGTCATATAAGCTATGGCTGGCACGTGCTTTATACTCAATGGAGACTGAAGACTTGTCAAAGTTGTTAGGCGTGACTAGCCGTTTGTGAACGCGGCTAGTTCTTTACGGGCTTAAACTTACTAAAGCTGCGTTCACAACTAGCTACGGTTACGGGCATGACAAAAATATCCTGAGTTTGATTTATATATTTGACATGCTATATTTAGATACTTTAAGCTAAGAATGTATAGCTTTAAGCAGATCTAACTGTATCGGCCGCCACCACCACCAATATCCACGCTTCGCACTACTGTCGGCGCAGAAATTATGAGTAGGCTACCCGAGTTTGGAGGGATTATAATGTCGGAAATTCACCCTCGGTGTTTTTCTCGACTTATCAAAAGCTTTTGAATGTGTTGATACTACTCAGCAAATTGGAATCTCATGGCATCAGAGGTGTTCCTTTGGAGTGACTTGGATCATACCTCAGACACAGAGCTCAATTAGTACAAATTGCTAATCAATCATCCGAACTTATCATTGATAAGTTGGGATTAACGATTAAAAATTATTAACGATTAAATTTAATCGTTACTTTTTCTATTAACTTTTTAACTTATTCGTTAGTTTTGGTAATGTTTAACTTCTAACTTTAACTAGTTGAAAATTTGGCTAACGGTTAAAGTAACTCAGTTAGTTTTTCAAATGTGATAAAAGGTGCCATTTGGTTCGACAAGCAAGGTTACTGTTTTGAAGACGCACCCCCCCCCTTTATTCACCTTTTACTGCCTTATAAATAAAAAAAGGCGGACCAAACGAGTATGCCATTGTTGTGGGATTGACTTGTGTCCCTGGGGTGATCATTTCACTTGACTAGTTTATGTTCAGTTATAAAGTTGAGATAGTCATTTAGTTATCTTGTTTTAAATCAACGTGTTGGGCCTAAGCTTGTTTATCTTTCATAAACTCTAATACACTGTAATTTTACCTGTTTACCCATCTATCTGTATAATTAATTAGGAAAATCAGTTGCATTTTGACGTTAATGCTGTCAATACTTGATTAATTGATTATACAAAATTACATATCTAAATTGTCCTGTTCAAAAGTAATCGGGAAAAACTATTTAAATGGTTAATCAAACCAAAATTTCCTAAAACGTTTACTTTATTTTAAATTAGGCTTACTAGGTAAAATCAATCCATTATATGATACCACGTAACAGAATAAACTATCTTCAAGATTGCAGAATATATTTCAAGTAACAATTGCTATATTTCGTTCTGTTTTCATTATTTTGCTATCGGCACCGTCGAAAAGAAAAGATAATGATAATACTATCTTTATTATTAATAATATTATCAATGGTAATTAGTTTTGTATTTTTTTTTTTTTTTTTTTTTTTTGTAATGATTTAGATAGTTTTCATAATTTTTAATTAACTTATTTCAGTAAGAATAAAACATGCACTCAGAACGGCAAATTCTTAAACATCTAATAAACGTAATTGCTTATAGAAAATAGTAGGTCTATGAATAGATCTGCTTTCACTCACTTATAGAGTGAGTATATTTTGTTCAGTTTTTGTTTACCGCTAATCGGCCCATACTTTCTTACCAGTGACTCTTCCTTATCATCTCCAGCCTGATAAAAATCACTTGGAGTCAACATGTCACGATATTATTTGGCCTTTCTTATTATCTGCGCCAATTTTTTTAAAAATGTTTTTCTATCGTGAATTTCCTATAAGATAGTTATTGATTTTTAAAGTATGGCTTAGAAATGTAAAATTTGAATTTCAAATACTAAAGTAATTTTTTGTTCAAAATTTTAGAAATTAAATTAAATATTTAATTTTTAAGATGTCAGACAGTTATATAAGAAAATTTACTGTAGAAATTACTATAGTCTAATTAATATTATTGTATAATAATGTATTATAAATTGGCCTATTTATCTAAGATATTATAAATAGTAAAAGATCATACAGGTTAAGTATTTGTTTAAGTATATTTTACTGCACCAAAACTAACTTTTAACTTTCAATTTCAGTTAATTTTCTAATACTTTAACTTTAATCAGTTAGTTTTAATCTATCCTAACTTTTAACTTCAATTAGTTACTTTTTTAGGGTATTAACTTTAACTTTATTCAGCTAAAAAAAAATTATTAACTTTCCCAAGTATGCAGTGATCAACCTGTGCTACGGTGTCCCGCAGGGATCAATTCTCAGTCCAGCCCTTTTTTTAGTTTATGTAAACGACATTGGAGCATCTCTGCGACAGGGAAAAATCGTGCAATATGCAGACGATACAACCCTGCGTTTTAGAGATAAAGCTCCTGAACTCGTGGAACATCAAACTTTTGTAGAATTGAATAAATGCATTCAATATTTCAAAAACATAAACTTGAAAACAAATATTTCTAAATCAAATTTTATAAATTTTACCTTACGTCCTCAGAACCTAGAATGGGTCCACAGCGTACTGTTGGAAAACACTAAGCTGGAAGAGGTGTTCACGTCAAAATTCCTTAGATTACACATAGATAGAGGTTTGACATGGAATGCCCATGTCGATGCGGTATGTGCCAAATTAACTTAAATAAATTAAATAAATCTGGTATCTATGCTCTGAGGATTTTAGCCAAATACTGCCCTATTCAGGTACTAACGACGGCGTATTATGGTTTAATTTATCCTCACCTAGTCTATGGCATAGTGATGTGGGGGCCGATGCAAGTATTCAGCTCTTGAGAGTGTTCAGATTACAAAAAAAGAGCGATTCGGATAATCGAAAAAGTTGATTTCAGAGAATCATGTAAGCCAATCTTCAAAAAATTAAGAATCTTGCATTTACCTTACCTCTATATTCTAGAAACAACAACTTTTTATAATTTCTAAGTGTGCTTTGAATCGGGGACGAGACATTCACGAATATGGCACCAGAGGCAAGAACAACTATGGGACTGGGAAGCACAGAACAGCTACTTACGAGCATTTGCCCTCAGAGGCAGGTGTCCATCTTTACAATAAACTACCAAATTGTATAAAAATCGCCAAAACGCTGAAGGCGTTTAAAACTCAATTAAAAGGCTTTCTAGACTACCATGCTTTTTATAGTGTGGGTGAGTTTTTGGCGAATAACTTGGAGACAGCACAGTTGGTATGCTGTCACTAGAACTGGAGGTGGAAAAATTGGTTGTATGAATGTGCAGAAATGTTGTATTTTTAAGAGATTTTTTTGTAGTGTGGGTGAAACTAAATTTGTTTACCTAGGCATAAAATATATTTTTAAATAAAATTGACTTTTGCAATACGTGTTAAATGTCCACTGTAATAAAACTGATTTGATTTGATTCCTAAGAAACTAGAGGACTATGAAAATTCCAATCACAATATTTTTCCTCGTTTAAGTGTACGTGATAACCCATGTATTACTTAAATTTGTAATAAGTTATACTTGTTTAATTCTAGTAGGAATGGAAGAGTACCGAAATTTATACTAGTTTTTAGTGGGCGTCAACTTTACACGTTTATTACTCAAAACCCCGTTTAGGGGCTGTCCCTAAATTATGTAATGCTAAAATCAGGCTTTTCAGATCCCCTCTCCCTCCCGTGTTAGGAACTTGTAATACCTAACGCACCTTAAAAATTACATAACGCTGTCACAAAACCCCCTTCCAATTTTTGCCATCCATTTTCATACATATTATAATTTATGATTTTTTAAAATTTGTTTGTTTGCTTTCTAATGGGGGAGAATATATTAATAACTTTAAAATCTTTTATTTTTAGAAAAAAAAAAACATAAAGTTTTGTGAATGAATTACAACAAATTGTTGTGGTTTGATAGTTAGGTAAAGCCGCGTACCCTGCACTGTAATGGTGGATAATGCTGTCAAAAAAACCCTCCCTGCACTGTACTGGTGGATAATGCTGCCAAAACCTCTCTGCACTGTAATGGTGGATAATGCTGCCAAAAACCCCCCGCCCTGGCCCGTAATGGTGTATAATGCTGCCAAAAACCCCCCTCCCTGCCCCGTAACGGTGTATAATGCTGCCAAAAACCCCCCTCCCTGCACTGTAATGGTGGATAATGCTGCCAAAAACCCCCCTCCCTGTCTCGTAATGGTGGATAATGCTGTCAAAAAAACCCTCCCTGCCCCGTAATGGTGGATAATGCTGCCAAAAACCCCCCTCCCTGCCCCGTAACGGTGTATAAAGCTGCCAAAAACCCCCCTCCCTGCACTGTAATGGTGGATAATGCTGCCAAAAACCCCCCGCCCTGGCCCGTAATGGTGGATAATGCTGCCAAAAACCCCCCGCCCTGGCCCGTAATGGTGTATAATGCTGCCAAAAAACCCCCTCCCTGCCCCGTAACGGTGTATAATGCTGCCAAAAACCCCCCTCCCTGCACTGTAATGGTGGATAATGCTGCCAAAAACCCCCCGCCCTGGCCCGTAATGGTGTATAATGCTGCCAAAAACCCCCCTCCCTGCCCCGTAACGGTGTATAATGCTGCCAAAAACCCCTCTCCCTCTATTTCGGTCTGCGGCCTCACCAAGGCACTCTGCTACACTTCCATTTGTGGATCTCGGTATGTCCGCCTCGTGAGGAAGATTGGCCTACGGCCTCGCCAGGATTCTTAAGCAGTATGACTATGAATTTAGGTTTTTGGAGCAGTGGAGCCCATAAACATAGTCTTTTCTAAAATCTGATGGCATATTAGTAGTTAAAATAAGAATACCTTTAATTTGATACCCCACTTGGTTGTATTAGTTTACATTACCTAATGTTGGGTTTTTGAGTGTATTTTTTATTTGGGAGTGGGGCAGAGCCCTTTGATGTTGTCCGAAATGTAGTGGTATGATGTGATTTAGAAGATAAATACTGTACCTATAGTTTGGTACCATACTTTCTGCTAGAAGTCGAAATGGTTCCATATTGTTTTTTTCTGCTAGAAGTTGAAACACTGGACGTCTAGGAGCCTCTGGGCAGATATTAGAATTTTCCCAGGGATGAGACCGGTGCCAATTGATTTATCGTGGTCGAAACTCCTCAACCCCCAACATTAAAAATCCTTAGAGCCAAAAATTACTTCTTCCAGACGCTGCATGTTTTAGGTAATAAAATATTAAAAAGAGAATTTATTGATTAATTATGAAAATAAAAACAAATAGAATATAAACACATTAATTAATAATAATTTAACAGGTGCCTTAATTATTTGACTTAAAGCAAATGTTATGGAATTGAGTAGTTATGCTTAACCACAGATATTACTTGTGAATGAATAGTATCAACACAAATGTTTAATATCAAGGTTCTTTTTTTGTTTGTTTGTTTAACAGTGCGGTTAAAGGTGAAATGGATTTTACTATTGTGTATTTTCTGTGGGTAAGTACAAATATTCAATTCCATGACAATTAGGCTATTTAAAGTTAAATTACGACAGGTGTTTAATTATTACCAAAATAAACAGCTGACTTTATACTATTTTTATTTCAATACTATTAAACTCTGCAACCTATTAAATTTCCGTATAAAAACGAAATTAAGCAGAACTATAATTATTCGTGTACTGATTTTAATGAAAATGGTATCGTTGGATTTGGCATGGAATTATCTAAAATATTTGTATTTTAGACTTTTTCTCTTTATTTACTTGTTTACACGTAAGTAGTAGGGTTTTGGGGCTTCAAATCAGCCCCAATGATGAGATTTCGCCCAATGATGACCGAGGGTGGGGGTCCAGGTCACGTGACCTTAATGAGTTTTTAATGACCTTAATGAGTTTTTAATGGGGTTTTAATCGATTTTTAATGACCTTAATGAGTTTTTAATGGGGTTTTAATCGATTCTTAATGACCTTAATGAGTTTTTAATGGGGTTTTAATCGATTCTTAATGACCTTAATGAGTTTTTAATGGGGTTTTCTTTTAATTACCCTAATTACGACTAAATACCCAAGATGGCGGCCCCGGATCCAAGATGGCGGCCCCAGTCCTGCCAACCTGTTGGGAATTTCCCTCCCAAATTTCCCTCCAAATTCCCACGTTATACTATATAAAATGCACTTTGTTATACTATAACAAATGTAATATTTCATATACTCTATGTAGTTTCCTTCGTACACCCTTAGCCTACGATGCATGCGCGAGGAATTGCTACATGAAACAGCTGTGCATTTGCACAGAGTGCAATCGCTACCAGCGCTCCCAGCATCAATTTCCAAAAACATAATAATATATTAAACAAATTAGACAAAAAGCTATCAACCCCGCGTGGTCCAGTGGATAGCGTACCCGACTCAACAAATATATCCCATATCTGCATTACCTGGTATATCTCTAATATTTAATGTATCAATTTCTTCTCGTTGTAACCATTTGAATTCTGAATGAGGGAGTGACTCACTTAAGGATTTTCCATATAAATTATTGGCGTCGAGATACAGTAAGTAGTTAGTGGGTTTCGTTGAGTCAAAGTCGGGTTAGGAGTCGGATGCGGAACCACTCGGACACAAGGTTGTTTTTTAATTCGATTGAATTGTGTCCAATTCATAACCAAGTGACTCATGAACAAACACACCACATACACAATCGATTGCACTCTGTGCAAATGCGCACCTGGCTGCAGCCTTATCAAGGTACGTATAGTGTCGACAACCTACAGACTTATCTACTACTTTAGCATGCACAAACATATTACGTAGATACTCACCCTGTATGGTCGGTAGACTGTTAGTGCAAAAGCCTCTGAAGGAACGTCAACCTCCTCTACCAGCTCAGAGGTCACTCTTTTGATTTTTAAGGGTAAACAAAGAGGCTCCCACAGGTCTAGACCATATACCCCTGTGGTACGGAGAAACAAACCCTTGTAATGAGCCCCATCCATCGCTCATTACGTTGGTAGCCACACTGCCACCTTACCATAGAGATTTACGTAAAGCATGCAAAGATACTCATCTTGTATGGTCGGTAGAATGTCAGTGCAAAAGCCTCTGAAGGAACGTTAACCTCCTCTACCAGCTCAGAGGTCACTCTTTTGATTTTTAAGGGTAAACAAAGAGGCTCCCACAGGTCTAGACCACATAACCCTGTGGTACGGAGAAACAAACCCTTGTAATGAGCCCCATCCATCGCTCATTACGTTGGTAGCCACACTGCCACCTTACCATAGAGATTTACTCTAGATGTTTATAGTAAACCTCGTAGACCATGTAACTTGCGAACAAAATACATGGTACGAAGATCAATGGGATGCAGCGTCCTTTCCTGTTTTCTTCTAATGTCTTGCAGTATCTGCAGTCGTGTCCTTGATCTTCCAGCTTCTTGAAACACCTACACATCTTGCAG
Organism: Stictocephala bisonia; assembly: GCA_035578905.1. NCBI lineage: Eukaryota > Metazoa > Arthropoda > Insecta > Hemiptera > Membracidae > Stictocephala > Stictocephala bisonia. The sequence goes on along the minus strand of JAQJVL010000598.1, from coordinate 276,294 downwards.
CAATGCCCCATCTTTCTGAAACAATAACAGCACACATAAGAAAAAGAAAACCTCAAACAAAAGAACTTTGTTACTTTTCCCTCAAGTTAACATACATACCTGGAAAACGTGCACAGAAGACGTGGATCCAACTTCTTTGATCAGTACCAAGTTGTCAGGTATTGATTCCCCCTCATGCAAAGTGTCGACGTATCTCCTAGGTAGAAACACCTTGATGTCCTCCTCCAAATGTGGATCAAACAGTATCGCAACGAGAGTATCACAGTATTTCGTACTTATGCGTGTAATACTTTTGACTGGATACTGGATGTTGGATGACAAATCTCCAACCTTGACAGTAATGTAGTTCATCGGAGTAGCAGCGTTGAAACGTTCGACAAAAGACGCCATGATAGACTGAGAAGAAAGCCGAAATACAAGTCCTTTTATACTCACCGTTGACCTTGAGAGCCAGTCGTAGCGCCTATCCTTGCATTCCTATGCACAGAGTGCAATGACAGGGCGTGGTCATTGCACGCAGGTGGCCTCGCCTGTTCAGACAAGTCTGTGACCTTGACCCAAGTTTCCACACCACCCAAGGGGTATTGGGATTGCACTCTGTGCAATGGCGCGTTTTTTATTATAGTGGGTGTCCCCAGTAGGCATAATCCCACTTTCCGTATTGTAACTTGCCCCAACCATCGCAAGCTACGGTGATAGCCACTCCATAACAAAATTGCTACCTCCCAGTCACAAGATTACTCATATACAATGATGTTTTGAGTGCTCTCTCGACGAAATCAGGTCCCAATTGGGTAAAATGAGAAGCCTGAAATGGTACATTGCTGTCCGTGTAACCATTTTCGACCCAAGTTTCCACACCACCCAAGGGGTATTGGGATTGCACTCTGTGCAATGGCGCGTTTTTTATTATAGTGGGTGTCCCCAGTAGGCATAATCCCACTTTCCGTATTGTAACTTGCCCCAACCATCGCAAGCTACGGTGATAGCCACTCCATAACAAAATTGCTATCTCCCAGTATTATTTTTGTGTTTTTATTTTATACTTTTTTTTGGAACCCCCTATAAGTCTAGCCGCCACTTTACTTGGAGAAGCCTTTCAACGTGACGCACAAACTTACAAAGGGCTTTTATTTTTTATTATTTTTTTCTTGTTACTAAAATATCCCTAACTCACACCCTGGACTTATAGAGTTTAAGCCAGCCAGAGTGTTACACACATCCAGATACACGTACCGTACGAGGGCCCGGACTGCGACTCAAGGTCTTACGGGGATTAGCCCAGCCCCAAGCTGCAGGACCGCCTCAGGACTTATGCGTTTTACGGCTGCCTTAGAGAACAGTCGGGCTTTTTTATTGAATTTGGGCCGCCCTCACCTCGACGTTACGGTTATTGCACACACACACACACACACAGAGCTAGGGATACGATAGTAACAATTTTTCCACAGTAAAACTATACACATTTAAAAGCACGCGACTTATTGTAGTAAAACTGAGCACTTACTAAGGCGCACTTGCCATCACTAGCATGTTGCGGTAAACAACAAGGTAAAAACGTATACATGTCGGGAACTGTCCAAGACTCGTCGAGTTCCTGAACATTCCCGTGAAATTTGGAAAGAAACAACTTTTTCTCCAACCCTTTGGTATAGACTATATCAAAAGGTTTTAGTAAACTACGAACTAGTTTGAAGCTAAAAGGTACACATCCCTCCTCCCAAAGTATTTTGTGAAACTTACGCTCACACCAATTGTTAGCTTTCCGAGCAGCACTATTCAACGTACTTTTAGGATAAGGAGACTTGAAAACTATATTTACATTTACAAAAGGACCCACAATGACAAATTCTTTAACGATAAATCTATTGCGATTGTCTTTGAACCCATGAAACTCCACCACAGCCGGTGTCGACATGGTTATGATCAACCTACTGTGGGCTTTGTCTTCTTATACCAAACAATCTCGTCATGCAAACGGTCAGCGTCCCAACCGTTCACTTGCTGTGGTGGGGGAACATAGACCGAATCACTATGCATAACCCGATCAATGTGTTCAATCAGGTAAGGCTCGACACAGGTCAACTGTTCAATGTACCGTGAAATGCAAGGCAATAAGCTAACAAAATTCAACCATTCGTCTTTAGTGAAAAGTATAGCGGTTTCATTATCTATGTCGAAAAGCTCCACATAAGGTTTGTTGAAAATGTTACGGATCGTGTATTTAATGTCCGCCTCAGTGAATCTCTTTTGTTGATCCTTATGACACAGAGCATAGGTAATTGAAGGTTCTGTTTCTTTCAACTTTGAAAACTGTGCGTTGTTTAGTAAAACATACTTACGCATGCCTTGCTTGTGAAACAAAATGCCCACTTGAAAGAGAAATTCATTAAAGAGACCGACAGTGACAAATTTAGTAAAACCCGAGTTGAGATTGTACATTACCTTGAGAAAAGCTGTCAGATCCCGTTTGTCCGGTACCGTCACCAGAGTAGGTACACCTTCCTTGTCAACCAGTGGAAACTCTACTATAGAGACATCAGTGTCTGGAACAGCGGAGGATGATGATGCCATGGTGGTGGTGGAGCAGCGACTGAGACTGAGTGGGTGCTGAGCTTCCTTTTATAGGGCGTACGACACTAGAGAACTCTGTTGACAGTTCCAGTAAGTGGACTGTACTCGACTAGGGCGTCGTGAATAATCAAACAGTAGGCTGTTGTACCTTTTGGAAAAGCGGTGGAAGATTCAAATTCAAGGCGGACGTCTACAGGTCCTGATTTGAGGTTCTCAGACTGTTTGGAACAGTCGATTACAAAAACGGGACAAGAATCAAAAGCTGTGCGATTCATAATGGGACTGGGTGAACTCAACCCGTAGTAAGAAGATTGAAACCTTGCGTACATTTCATACATCAGAGCGTCATCACCACGTATGTTATCATACGGGTAGTACTGAGAGTTTAGAAAGAGCTTTACATCCGACAGTGAACACTTGTCAAAGATACTAGCGTCCTTGGTTAAATCATTTTTCCTACTCGTTTGAAAGGCTAATATGACGTAACGTGGCTTTTCCAGTTGTGAAGAAGTCTTGATGGTCCAAGATTGTCTCGTACTTGTGGGAAGTTCAGGAAACTCGTGCAACTCCCAAGACCTGAAAGGCATTTCCAATACACGATCCTGTTCCAGCACCCGTAGTAATGACAACTTCATATCATCAGACACTTTTACGTAGGGAACCCGCTACGGAAAAGAACTGCTCAAGACCAGACACGGAGACGTATACCTGGTGGAAAAGGTGTTGAGGAGAAAGGGTAACAAAGTGCTGGTTAAGTGGCTTGGCTTTGATGGTACTCACAATTCGTGGATAAATAAAAGTGAACTTGTGTGAATTACTCAGTTTGAGCTTAGGCATTAAGATGAAAACACCCAAATTGCCTATCGTAAACTATGACACATACTGTGGAGGAGATATGAAGGAAAGGAGCAAACACAGTGATCTGCTGCCAAACCATGTTCGATGTATCATGTGCGGACCTTCAAATTCCGGCAAGACTAATGTAATGTTAAACTTGTTGTTTAATGCGAATGGGCTAAAGTTTGAAAATGTCTACGTGTTTTCAAAATCACTCCATCAGCCAAAGTATAAGTTGCTAGAGAAGGTACTACTGACTATACCCGGTATTGGATATTTCCCTTTCACAGACAGCGGTGAGGTGATTCATCCAAACGAGGTGATGGAACACTCTGTCATGGTGTTTGATGATGTCGCATGTGAAAAGCAAGACAACATCAGAAACTACTTTACAATGGGACGACACCAGAATGTTGATACTTTTTACCTGTGTCAAACATACAGTAGAATACCCAAACAGCTGATTAGGGACAATGCAAACTTTATTATTGTGTTCAAGCAAGATGACAGAAATCTAAGACACATATACGATGATCATATAAATACGGACATGTCTTATGGGAGATTCAAAGAGTTGTGTGCCACCGCATTTAACAGTGGTAAGAACAAATTCGTTGTAGTGGACAAAGAACGTAACATCAACGATGGTAGATACCGCGTCGGACTCGACGAGTGTGTCAAAGTTTTACAACATGATGCTGAAGGTTAGTTTCAGTCAGCCTCTTGTGACAAGAGAGTACCACCTACCGATGAATGAGGATCGTAAATCATTGACGTTAGACAGGCTACGTTTTAAAAGGCGAATAGATACGTTGGAAGCAACCATTTTGGGTCCACTTCTTTTGCTACATATTGCGAAACAGAAAGACTTGAAGACAGAAGAAACGGAAGACATGAAAAACAGGAAAACGGGAAAACATGAAAACAGGAAAACAGAAAAACGGAAAAACAGAAAAACAGGAAAACAGGAAAACAGGAAAACAGGAAAACATAAAAACGGAAAAACAGGAAAAAACAGAAAAACAGGAGAACGGAAAAACAGAAAAACAGGAAAACGGAAAAACAGAAAAACAGGAAAACGGAAAAACAGAAAAACAGGAAAACGGAAAAAACAGGAAAACAGGAAAACAGGAAAATAACCTGAGGGGATTCCGTAAGAATATGGATGGGAGCACAAGAGTGCATGAGGTAGCAAGAAGAAGGTCGGTTACAACTATCCACAGCGGGGAGAGACTGTGAAAACTAAATAAATAAGGAAGTGATATCTTGAATTAGTTATTCGACAAGATGACGTTCAAGGATGAACATCTTATACGTGAAATAAAGATGCTGCAGGATAGTATAAGGCAAAAGTTGCGCGATATTAAAAGCAGTTCAATTCAAACACAACGTTCGTTGGAAGTACAGTACAAACCATTGATTGGTCCACTAAAACAGTTGACGGAGACGGTTGTTGCTGCCAAAGAGATCAAGCAAGAGCCCAAAGAAGAGAATGAAGAGGAAGTGGAGGAGGAGGAGGTTTTTGAGCCTGAGCAGGCATCTGGAAGACCGTCTTTAGCGTCAGAGTTTGATGCATTTATTCGTGCAAACAACATTGGAGACATGTTAAGCACCTACCTTCAGTTTATTCAGACAGACGATAAGGAAGAAGCTGATTTCACGTACGGCATTCACTATGATGGCAACGAGTGGAAAATGGGATCGTATCCGGTTAGCTTTTCCGATAACGATATAATTATAAATGGAGTTGAATACAAGGGAACACTTGGACTGTTTGAGTTGATTTTCAAGAAAAATCCGCAGAGTGGATCGTTCAACGATAATGATTTAAAAGTGTACAAGCAAATGTTGGAGGCAACTGGTGTTCACAAGCGTGAAGATGGCAGAGGAATAAAATCCAACAGAGGCTACAAGTACACGAATATTATATCAAATATGTTTCCACCAAAAAATAAGAAGAAACTACCCTTACTATATGCTTCTCCAGCGTCTAGAAAAAGACCAAGTCAACCACTATCACCATTTATCAAGAGAACAAAGTTGGGAGAGGGTTTACTAATGGAAGTTGAGAAATCCAAAATCGACTACCGGTACTGGGATGACCCTAATGAATTGGTTGATCGTTTGCGTCTGTTGTTAGCATCTAAAGAAGCAGGTAACAGTGGTCACAATAATGAGATTATCGCCATTCTGGAGGAGCTCAAGGAGGCGGATATTATAAAAGACTTTGATAACTTTATTTTGTAACCATTATCGTAATGTCTATCGACAAGTTCGGACGTCAGTTAGTTCAAAAAGGTGCTGCTGCTGCTGTGCCCAAAGGAGCACGAGGTGAAGGATTTAAATTGACTCCTGAAGGAAACTATGATATGCAAAATAAAGTTTTAGCGAATATAGGCGATGCAATAAGTGAAAATGATGCAGTCAGTCTCAAGATTATAGGTGAGCATTGTGTATTATTCGAGGATAAATACATTAATGCTAAAGACAGGTATATAGCAAATGTTCAGAATCCTATTGAAGCAAAAGATGCTGCAACTAAATTGTACGTGGACTCTCTTGTTCCACCTAGATACGGCAGCTTTTGGCACTTTGGAAAAAAACGGTTGGTTGAGGTGGCCGACCCAATAGATGATGCAGACGTAGTTACAAAGAAATACCTGACGGCTAATAGCCCGAAAAAGGCTAAAAGCGGATGGGAGTTTAACAATATGCGACTAACGTCAATCAAAGATCCTGTTGAACCTCAAGATGCAGTGACTCAAAACTACCTTTCAGCATCTCTTAACGTAGTACGGGAAAAGCGGATTCCTAAACAGACCGCTAATGAGTGGGATTTCGGAGATAAAAAGCTTTCCTCTGTGGGTGATCCAGTCACGATGCAAGACGCTGTAACTATGAATTATCTTGTACGAGCAATGAGCGCATTACTTTACGATATATACTATCGCATATTACCACCTCAAGATCAGATCCACAGTTTGTCTAAAGAGGAGTGGATCGACAAACATATTGTACGACCGTATTTCTTAAACGAAGCTACTAGAGTTAGATCACACGAATAAAAACCCTTGAATTTGAATAGAGACAGTCATTTGATGTTTATAATGCCGAGAGTTAACAAGAAAAAAGTCAGTCGTCATTCAACAGTCAAAGGGTGCGGACTACTAGAGACAGTCGGTAGTTTTGCCAGTTCAGCTCTCAACAAAGGGATCGATCTACTACCAGTGGAACTTCATCTGCCAGGAGGTTACAGGTACTGTGGTCCAGGCACCAAATTAAAGGAGAGGTTAGCTCGTGGTGATCAGGGAATTAACAAGTTGGACGAGGCCTGTAAGGAGCACGACATTACATATTCCAAATATAGTGACAATCAACACCGTAGGCAGGCGGATCAACAGCTGGCCGATAAGGCTTGGAATAGGGTTAAATCATCAGACGCTTCGTTAGCAGAACGAGCCGCAGCTTGGTCCGTGACAACAGCTATGAATGCCAAGAAAAAGCTGGGAGGTACAATGAAGAGACGACGCGTATGCAAAAAGAAAAAGATTGCAAAGCGGCGAGGTAAAGGTTACTACTTGAGACCTTACAAAAAGGGAGAAGGATACTACTTAAAGCCGTACAAGCAGGGAAATGGATCACCTAAAGTCGTACATAAGAAAAAAAAAAAGTTTGCGTTAAAACACTTGCCGGATTGGGCTCTTACAAACTTTGACCTGGACAGATATGCACGTAAATTTAGAATACCACATTTTCGAGGTGTTTTTATGAGAGACGTCTTACCACAGAATATCTGGAAGAAGGAAAGTGCCATTGTTAATTTAGATTCAAACAGTGGGAGGGGTACTCACTGGGTGTGTTACAAAAAAGTGGACAACTTGGTGACGTATTTCGATAGTTTTGGAAACCTACAACCACCACCTGACCTGCTAGAATATTTTCAGGGATGTAAAGTTTTGTACAACTACACTCCACGTCAGACTTTCGGCTCCAACATTTGCGGTCATTTATGTTTAGAGTTTTTGATGAATCAACTTTAGTATGTGTCTGACTTTTAGAGAGTGAGCAGCATTATGTTTTGTGTGAGTGGAAATAGTTCAGTGTTTGGCTGTAATATTTTTCCTGCAATAGACCTTTCTGAAGGCGATTGGGAAATTGGATTGGTAGACTTTACAACATACAACTCTATACCAAACGTTGAGAAGGGAGTCAATAATTTGTTTCATTACGGTGATAAAATTGTCGACATACCGACTGGTTCTTATGAAATTGACGACATTACGCAATTTATCGAACACAAAATCAACGATCCGAATTTAAAGATTAGAGGCAACAACAATACGTTTAAAGTGGAAATTTACGGTGAAAAGGTAATTGATTTCTCTCAGGAAGACAGCATAGGTTCACTGTTGGGCTATTCCAGATCGATTCTTGAACCAAATAAATGGCACGTGTCAGACACTCCAGTTGCCATTATTAAAGTGAATGTCATACGAGTCGAATGTAACGTGGTTAGAGGTTCTTATCAAAACGGTACAGAAGGACACGTCATTCACGAGTTTTACCCTGCCGTACCTCCTGGGTTTAAAATTGTTGAAACGCCCCGTAACGTCATTTACTTGCCAGTTAGCGTCAAGAGGTTGGAAAACATAACAGTTAGACTCTCCGACCAAAACAATCGTTTGATAAATCTGAGAGACGAAGTGGTCAACATTAGACTTCACTTGAAACGTAAGGATGGGTCTGATTTTCAATAAATTGGATGGACACAGGACAAAATCAATCAGTCGCCTGTTACGTGTGAAACGGTTAACATCAAAGAACAAGCAGTTTCTACAGTCTCTCGGTCTTCAATATGTTGTCCGTAAGTAGTAAAGCGCAATTTGATGAAAGTGTGACAGAGTACGAGTACCGTACTCATGCACCTTTTACATCGACAACTTTTAATCCTGACGATGAGGTGCGTATTTCTATTCAACAGCAGGATGGGTTTACATACCCTTGTGAGAGCTACTTACACGTGACTGGTAAATTGACAAAATCTGATGGTCAGACTCAGTATGATAGTTTACATCTAGTCAACAATGCCATGGCGTTTCTGATTAACGAGATTAGATACGAAATTGGCGGTGTAATTGTCGATCGATCTAAAAATGTCGGTATAACATCCACTATTAAGAATTTAGTAACCCTAACTCCAGACGATGAGAAGCGATTGATGAACGCTAGTTGGGTTGGAAAAGGATCATTGAATACGGTGAAAGAGTTTTCTTTTTGTATTCCTTTGAAATTGTTAATGGGGTTCTTTGAGGACTACAAAAGAATCATTGTCAACCAAAGGCTGGAATTGATTTTGCTCTTGTCTTCGAATGTAAAGAACGCCTTGTACAAGGAGGTTGCGGCCACTGATTTCAAGTTGACGATTGATAAGATTTACTGGCGGGTTCCCTACGTAAAAGTGTCTGATGATATGAAGTTGTCATTACTACGGGTGCTGGAACAGGATCGTGTATTGGAAATGCCTTTCAGGTCTTGGGAGTTGCACGAGTTTCCTGAACTTCCCACAAGTACGAGACAATCTTGGACCATCAAGACTTCTTCACAACTGGAAAAGCCACGTTACGTCATATTAGCCTTTCAAACGAGTAGGAAAAATGATTTAACCAAGGACGCTAGTATCTTTGACAAGTGTTCACTGTCGGATGTAAAGCTCTTTCTAAACTCTCAGTACTACCCGTATGATAACATACGTGGTGATGACGCTCTGTTGTATGAAATGTACGCAAGGTTTCAATCTTCTTACTACGGGTTGAGTTCACCCAGTCCCATTATGAATCGCACAGCTTTTGATTCTTGTCCCGTTTTTGTAATCGACTGTTCCAAACAGTCTGAGAACCTCAAATCAGGACCTGTAGACGTCCGCCTTGAATTTGAATCTTCCACCGCTTTTCCAAAAGGTACAACAGCCTACTGTTTGATTATTCACGACGCCCTAGTCGAGTACAGTCCACTTACTGGAACTGTCAACAGAGTTCTCTAGTGTCGTACGCCCTATAAAAGGAAGCTCAGCACCCACTCAGTCTCAGTCGCTGCTCCACCACCACCATGGCATCATCATCCTCCGCTGTTCCAGACACTGATGTCTCTATAGTAGAGTTTCCACTGGTTGACAAGGAAGGTGTACCTACTCTGGTGACGGTACCGGACAAACGGGATCTGACAGCTTTTCTCAAGGTAATGTACAATCTCAACTCGGGTTTTACTAAATTTGTCACTGTCGGTCTCTTTAATGAATTTCTCTTTCAAGTGGGCATTTTGTTTCACAAGCAAGGCATGCGTAAGTATGTTTTACTAAACAACGCACAGTTTTCAAAGTTGAAAGAAACAGAACCTTCAATTACCTATGCTCTGTGTCATAAGGATCAACAAAAGAGATTCACTGAGGCGGACATTAAATACACGATCCGTAACATTTTCAACAAACCTTATGTGGAGCTTTTCGACATAGATAATGAAACCGCTATACTTTTCACTAAAGACGAATGGTTGAATTTTGTTAGCTTATTGCCTTGCATTTCACGGTACATTGAACAGTTGACCTGTGTCGAGCCTTACCTGATTGAACACATTGATCGGGTTATGCATAGTGATTCGGTCTATGTTCCCCCACCACAGCAAGTGAACGGTTGGGACGCTGACCGTTTGCATGACGAGATTGTTTGGTATAAGAAGACAAAGCCCACAGTAGGTTGATCATAACCATGTCGACACCGGCTGTGGTGGAGTTTCATGGGTTCAAAGACAATCGCAATAGATTTATCGTTAAAGAATTTGTCATTGTGGGTCCTTTTGTAAATGTAAATATAGTTTTCAAGTCTCCTTATCCTAAAAGTACGTTGAATAGTGCTGCTCGGAAAGCTAACAATTGGTGTGAGCGTAAGTTTCACAAAATACTTTGGGAGGAGGGATGTGTACCTTTTAGCTTCAAACTAGTTCGTAGTTTACTAAAACCTTTTGATATAGAGTCTATACCAAAGGGTTGGAGAAAAAGTTGTTTCTTTCCAAATTTCACGGGAATGTTCAGGAACTCGACGAGTCTTGGACAGTTCCCAACATGTATACGTTTTTACCTTGTTGTTTACCGCAACATGCTAGTGATGGCAAGTGCGCCTTAGTAAGTGCTCAGTTTTACTACAATAAGTCGCGTGCTTTTAAATGTGTATAGTTTTACTGTGGAAAAATTGTTACTATCGTATCCCTAGCTCTGTGTGTGTGTGTGTGTGCAATAACCGTAACGTCGAGGTGAGGGCGGCCCAAATTCAATAAAAAAGCCCGACTGTTCTCTAAGGCAGCCGTAAAACGCATAAGTCCTGAGGCGGTCCTGCAGCTTGGGGCTGGGCTAATCCCCGTAAGACCTTGAGTCGCAGTCCGGGCCCTCGTACGGTACGTGTATCTGGATGTGTGTAACACTCTGGCTGGCTTAAACTCTATAAGTCCAGGGTGTGAGTTAGGGATATTTTAGTAACAAGAAAAAAATAATAAAAAATAAAAGCCCTTTGTAAGTTTGTGCGTCACGTTGAAAGGCTTCTCCAAGTAAAGTGGCGGCTAGACTTATAGGGGGTTCCAAAAAAAAGTATAAAATAAAAACACAAAAATAATACTGGGAGATAGCAATTTTGTTATGTAGTGGCTATCACCATAGCTTGCGATGGTTGGGGCAAGTTACAATACGGAAAGTGGGATTATGCCTACTGGGGACACCCACTATAATAAAAAACGCGCCATTGCACAGAGTGCAATCCCAATACCCCTTGGGTGGTGTGGAAACTTGGGTCGAAAATGGTTACACGGACAGCAATGTACCATTTCAGGCTTCTCATTTTACCCAATTGGGACCTGATTTCGTCGAGAGAGCACTCAAAACGTCATTGTATATGAGTAATCTTGTGACTGGGAGGTAGCAATTTTGTTATGGAGTGGCTATCACCGTAGCTTGCGATGGTTGGGGCAAGTTACAATACGGAAAGTGGGATTATGCCTACTGGGGACACCCACTATAATAAAAAACGCGCCATTGCACAGAGTGCAATCCCAATACCCCTTGGGTGGTGTGGAAACTTGGGTCAAGGTCACAGACTTGTCTGAACAGGCGAGGCCACCTGCGTGCAATGACCACGCCCTGTCATTGCACTCTGTGCATAGGAATGCAAGGACAGGCGCTACGACTGGCTCTCAAGGTCAACGGTGAGTATAAAAGGACTTGTATTTCGGCTTTCTTCTCAGTCTATCATGGCGTCTTTTGTCGAACGTTTCAACGCTGCTACTCCGATGAACTACATTACTGTCAAGGTTGGAGATTTGTCATCCAACATCCAGTATCCAGTCAAAAGTATTACACGCATAAGTACGAAATACGGTGATACTCTCGTTGCGATACTGTTTGATCCACATTTGGAGGAGGACATCAAGGTGTTTCTACCTAGGAGATACGTCGACACTTTGCATGAGGGGGAATCAATACCTGACAACTTGGTACTGATCAAAGAAGTTGGATCCACGTCTTCTGTGCACGTTTTCCAGGTATGTATGTTAACTTGAGGGAAAAGTAACAAAGTTCTTTTGTTTGAGGTTTTCTTTTTCTTATGTGTGCTGTTATTGTTTCAGAAAGATGGGGCATTGCTGCAAGATGTGTAGGTGTTTCAAGAAGCTGGAAGATCAAGGACACGACTGCAGATACTGCAAGACATTAGAAGAAAACAGGAAAGGACGCTGCATCCCATTGATCTTCGTACCATGTATTTTGTTCGCAAGTTACATGGTCTACGAGGTTTACTATAAACATCTAGAGTAAATCTCTATGGTAAGGTGGCAGTGTGGCTACCAACGTAATGAGCGATGGATGGGGCTCATTACAAGGGTTTGTTTCTCCGTACCACAGGGTTATGTGGTCTAGACCTGTGGGAGCCTCTTTGTTTACCCTTAAAAATCAAAAGAGTGACCTCTGAGCTGGTAGAGGAGGTTGACGTTCCTTCAGAGGCTTTTGCACTGACATTCTACCGACCATACAAGGTGAGTATCTTTGCATGCTTTACGTAAATCTCTATGGTAAGGTGGCAGTGTGGCTACCAACGTAATGAGCGATGGATGGGGCTCATTACAAGGGTTTGTTTCTCCGTACCACAGGGGTATATGGTCTAGACCTGTGGGAGCCTCTTTGTTTACCCTTAAAAATCAAAAGAGTGACCTCTGAGCTGGTAGAGGAGGTTGACGTTCCTTCAGAGGCTTTTGCACTAACAGTCTACCGACCATACAGGGTGAGTATCTACGTAATATGTTTGTGCATGCTAAAGTAGTAAATAAGTCTGTAGGTTGTCGACACTATACGTACCTCGATAAGGCTGCAGCCAGGTGCGCATTTGCACAGAGTGCAATCGATTGTGTATGTGGTGTGTTTGTTCATGAGTCACTTGGTTATGAATTGGACACAATTCAATCGAATTAAAAAACAACCTTGTGTCCGAGTGGTTCCGCATCCGACTCCTAACCCGACTTTGACTCAACGAAACCCACTAACTACTTACTGTATCTCGATGCCAATAATTTATATGGAAAATCCTTAAGTGAGTCACTCCCTCATTCAGAATTCAAATGGTTACAACGAGAAGAAATTGATACATTAAATATTAGAGATATACCAGGTAATGCAGATATGGGATATATTTGTTGAGTCGGGTACGCTATCCACTGGACCACGCGGGGTTGATAGCTTTTTGTCTAATTTGTTTAATATATTATTATGTTTTTGGAAATTGATGCTGGGAGCGCTGGTAGCGATTGCACTCTGTGCAAATGCACAGCTGTTTCATGTAGCAATTCCTCGCGCATGCATCGTAGGCTAAGGGTGTACGAAGGAAACTACATAGAGTATATGAAATATTACATTTGTTATAGTATAACAAAGTGCATTTTATATAGTATAACGTGGGAATTTGGAGGGAAATTTGGGAGGGAAATTCCCAACAGGTTGGCAGGACTGGGGCCGCCATCTTGGATCCGGGGCCGCCATCTTGGGTATTTAGTCGTAATTAGGGTAATTAAAAGAAAACCCCATTAAAAACTCATTAAGGTCATTAAGAATCGATTAAAACCCCATTAAAAACTCATTAAGGTCATTAAGAATCGATTAAAACCCCATTAAAAACTCATTAAGGTCATTAAAAATCGATTAAAACCCCATTAAAAACTCATTAAGGTCATTAAAAACTCATTAAGGTCACGTGACCTGGACCCCCACCCTCGGTCATCATTGGGCGAAATCTCATCATTGGGGCTGATTTGAAGCCCCAAAACCCTACTACTCACGTAATTTTACTTATAGTAAAATCCCGCCATTTTGAAATTTGTAAACTTAAAAAAAAGTATTTTGTAAATTTGAGGTAATTTTAGTATTAAGGCATCTACCAAGTTTCATACAAATATCTTTAGAGGATTTTTGGTAATTTTGCTTGCCACCTCTTGAGGAGATTGATTTCATCCGCGGAAAACTCGTTTTTAACGAAAAATCGAAAACTAATTTTTATCTTATAGTAAAATAACATCTTTTTTAAATCGTTACTTTTAGACAAATTTTTTTAAATTTTACGTGTTTTTAAATGCTGAACACAAATATATATTTGCTTTTGCAGTAAATATGTTTTTTCAGCCCGGCCATTTTTACTGACCTAACCAAACAAAACCTAACTTATCCTAGTTGTCTATTTACTCAACAAAAATTCGTAATTTGTGTTAAATTCGAGTACTTGGGGGAATATAGACTAAGTGAATTCGGTTTTCGTGATTAATAGTTCTTGTATATAATGATCGCGTAATAGCCACTTATCGCAATTCGCTTAGAATGTAGTTTTTCCGTTATATCTGGAAAAATAATTGTAATAGACCAAAATAGTTTTCAAATTCGTATTCAGCGAAAAAAATACATCAAAATAACAAAAATAGGATTAAAATACCATTTAAATTAATGGAAATATGACAGAACTACTAAAGGTTTTACATTTGTTTTTCGAATTTTTCGGTAAAATACTTGGTTTAATTCGTAATTTGCGTTAAATTCGGGTGTTCGGCCCGGCAGGAATATAGGCGAATTTGGTTTTTGTGATTAATAGTTGTTGTTTAAAATGATCGGGTAATTGCCGATAATCGCGTTTCTCCGCGAAAGTAGTTCTTCCAATATATGGCGAGAAATAATTAATAGACCAAAATAGTTTTCAAATTTGTATTTAGCGCAAAAACATATGAAAATAAAAAAATATGAATAAAATACTATTTAAATTAACGGAAATGCGACAGAAATACTAAAAGTTGTGGCACTGGGTTTTTTCGATTTTTTTCGGTAAAATACGTGATTTCCGCGGAATAAAAAGCATATCTCGTGAAAATACAGCCAATTATAGACCTATTTTAAGTAAAATTTTCCAATTTTGTTTGGTGACAAGAGACTACATAAATACAGAATTTTTAAATATCAACTTTTTGTAAAAAGAACAAAATGGTGTATTATGGCTAAAATAAGCTGAAATCATAAAAATGTCACTGAACATTTTCGATTTGTGTTCGTATGTATAACCACGTCCTGTAGCTGGCGCTAAGCTTTTTTGTGACACCCTGCATATATTAAAAAAACTCGCTTCGCTCGTTGGGGGCTTCGCCCCCAAATCCCTATTGAACTCTTGGATTCATTATGACTTAAAAAATAATCATGGGCTTTCACAGTAGATCAATGACTACCTAAGTTGATCATCGGTGACCTCAACACATTCGTAGTGGTTTCACAGAAGACCACGGGTGTCTAGCTTAGGTGATCATGGTTGGTTACTTAAGTCAAGCATGGTTAGCTACTAAAGTTGATCACTAGTAGTTACCGAGTTGATCCAGAGAGGTCTACTTAAGTTTATGACAGTCGGCTACGCAAGTTGGTTATGGTGGCTATAGAAGATGATCGCAGGAGTTACCTAAGTTGATCACAGTTGCTACCCAAGTTAATCACGGCGAACTATCCAAGTTGATCATGGAGACAATCCGCATTGATCACAGGGGGCATCAAGAAGGGCTGGACAAATTGTACACGGAGGGTTCCCTAAGTTGAAAACGGGATACTACCCAAGTTGATTATAGGGGGCTACACAAGATGATCAAGGGGGGGTACCCAAGTTAATGATAGGTGGCACCCAAAATGATCACGAGGGCTACCCATTTTGATCAAGGGGTACCTAGGTAGATAACGGGTCATTACCGGTAATTGCCCAACTTGATCATGGGGGCTGCCAATTTAATCACGAGGTCTACCTACATTGATCACGGGGGACATCGAATTTTTCACGGATGGCTGCCCAAGTTAATATCAGGGGTTTCGCAAGTTGATCACAGGGAGCTTTCCAACTTGATCATGGGGGCTACCAAAGATGATCACAAGGGCTACCTACGTTGATCGCTTAGGCTAAATATATAAGCTATTGTTAGCATAAGTATAACAAAAATCCCAACTCTGCAAAAAGATCAGCAGTTTCACGACAGTCATTTTGAATTTGGTCTAGGTTATGAAAAGTGAAAAATCAAATTTCAAAGCAGTTTTGGTAACAAAGTAGTAAATCGAAACAGTGTGTACGGTTTTAGGTTCTTAAATTATCGTAATATGGCAATAAAACACGAAAAACCTAACACAAATAGAATTTTTTGAACGAACAGTAAAATTTGATGATTTTTTTCCGTAGTTGATATAAAAAAATACAAAAAAATTAATAATAAACAAAATTGTAGGAAATTTAATTACAAATCTGAATTATGCTGTCAGATTTGGTCTTCAACCAACGATTTGCCCACAATGAAGCCGTAAGTAAAACTCTGCGCACATTCAAAATTCACGTCTGTCATTTTGATTTTTTTGGGGGGTTAAAAATTTAAATTTTTTAGTTTTCGGAATTTTCCCGTTGGTTGCTCGGTAACAGCTACAAGTGTGCCAAATTTCAAGTTTCTAGCTCATCTGGAAGTGAGTTAGAACGTGTATACATGAGTCAGTCAGTCAGTGAGTGATTGAGTTACACATGCGGTTTTATAGATATTAGATTCCACCGTAAATGGACAAGTAAGTCAATCGATATATCGAGACCGATGCCAATCGATTTCTCGTGGTCGGAAACATCTAAAAATATTTAAAATCTTTGAAGCAAAAAAAAATTGTCCGGACTTGACTTGTTTTAGATAATAATAATATACTTGGTTGACGGGACTGTTTTCTATAATTTTATAAATGTGAGAATTTGAAATTTTCAAAACAAAGCTTTTCAATTTTAAAACAATGTTTTCTTCGTTTCTAGAGGTTGTAAAATAATTACCTGGTCACCTTGTAATCCTCATGAAATGTATAGTTAGGATACATAACTTTTATATGATTAAATAAATGCTGTGATTTAAATCGGTAAATTTAAAGTTATTTTAATTTGATTTAAATCAAGTTAAAACTAATTCCATTACTTACGCATATAAAAGTAATTTATAGTAACTACACATTTCATAAGGATTACAAAGTGAACAAGTAATGAATTTTACGATCTATAAAAGCTAAGAAAACGTTGTTTCAGGAAATTGATAGGCCGTTTTTTACTTTAAAAGTAAAAACTCCTAATTTATAAAACTTATAGAAAACAGTATTTTCAACCACATAATAAAATATAAATTCAATACGTTATCCTTTTCTTAGTTAAAAAAAGTGTAAAGTTTATGCACAGTGAAAAGTAGTTAAAATTTCGGCGCTTTTTGTTCCTACTAGGATAAAAATTATTAACCATCGTGATAAAATGTAATAATGCATATGCCATAACATAAAATTAAACGAACAAGACAATGGTGAGTTGGATTTTTCATAGGCCTCTCAGTTTCTTAGTACTCAACCTTCGAACTCAGGTTCAAACATAATTTCTGCACCGACAGTAGCTAGCTATCTGGGCATCCGACGGATAGCAGACAAAAGTACTGCCTGGATTAGGACAATCAAAATTACCTCATTCATAACTCATGTTGAAAGCCGAAAGCAAGTTGTAATTTTTAAAATACTACTGTATATTACTATACATTTTCAACACTATTTTAACGATCCCATACAAAAATATGAATGAAAAATGTAATTTTTACTATATAGTTCAAACCCAATTTCGTGCCCCTAATGCTTCCCTATTTCTCTTGGCGGGGGCTTCTGCCGCCAATGCCTAGTTACGTCCCTGGATACGTTTGTTAAAAGCCTATCATGTTGATATGTACTTTATAATATCGATGTAACAGTTATTTAATGAGACATAGACCGGTATTGATCTAGCGGAAATCTTTCTATGAAGGTAAGATACTATCCATTTTGAGTATAACTCCTGCCTTTGAATTCTCAGTTATGAATTATTGACATTTCATAAGTGGTACAACTTTTCACTTACTTTGTTCAAAATTAACAACTGTTGTTTGAGACAATTTATTTATAATTTGTATTTTTTAGGATTTTCTGACATACAACTTATATATTAAAACCTTTTTATAATATCAGTATTTACCGTATTATGGCGGCGCCGTTTGTTTGAAGAAGAATCAAACAGTTCTCCAGTTTTATGTAAGGAGAAAGCAGACTCTAAGGACAATGTGTTCCAGCAGGAGACACGCCGCTCCATGTCGTCCAAGCTTCCTGCAACATATAATATAAACATCAAGTTTATGTAAGGAGAAAGCAAACTCTAAGGACAATGTGTTCCAGCAGGAGACACGCCGCTCCATGTCGTCCAAGCTTCCTGCAACATATAATATAAACATCAAGTTTATGTAAGGAGAAAGCAGACTCTAAGGACAATGTGTTCCAGCAGGAGACACACCGCTCCATGTCGTCCAAGCTTCCTGCAACATATAATATAAACATCAAGTTTATGTAAGGAGAAAGCAGACTCTAAGGACAATGTGTTCTAGCAGGAGACACGCCGCTCCATGTCGTCCAAGCTTCCTGCAACATATAATATAAACGTCAAGTTTATGTAAGGAGAAAGCAGACTCTAAGGACAATGTATTCCAGCAGGAGACACGCCACTCCATGTCGTCCAAGCTTCCTGCAACATATAATATAAACATCAAGTTTATGTAAGGAGAAAGCAGACTCTAAGGACAATGTGTTCCAGCAGGAGACACACCGCTCCATGTCGTCCAAGCTTCCTGCAACATATAATATAAACATCAAGTTTATGTAAGGAGAAAGCAGACTCTAAGGACAATGTGTTCCAGCAGGAGACACGCCACTCCATGTCGTCCAAGCTTCCTGCAACATATAATATAAACATCAAGTTTATGTAAGGAGAAAGCAGACTCTAAGGACAATGTGTTCCAGCAGGAGACACGCCGCTCCATGTCGTCCAAGCTTCCTGCAACATATAATATAAACATCAGGTTTATGTTCTAAATTTTTATCTTTTTATTTAATCATTTGAAAATCGTTAATATATAATTTGAATGTCTGAAAAGTGATGGTTTGTGTGTTACACACCTAACTATAAAATACAAAAACTAAAATTTCAAAAATCCTAACTTTTCAAACAAATAAAATAACAAGAAGAGAACAATAGGAGGTCTAATATTTTAAACAATTTGTATGATACACAGCAAAAATTAAAATTGCACTTGATAAGTTTGTGTCTACTGGTAGCTTATATACAATATATCAAAATGAGTTCAAGGAAAACTTAAAATAATAGCAAAAACTGTTTATTTGTTGTTCTATCAATATTGTAGGCCTAACCATACCACAGAGATATTTTTTGAAAATTAAATCCCTAAATAATAATAACGATCTTTTTTTCTCAATATACAAATTTGACAGGGTTTGTGCACATATTTATTACATCTGAGTACAAAATCTTTATAAAAACCAGTACAATATAAGAGTAAAGGAAATAAATTGAGCCTCTAGTTTATCCACTAATAAAATTCCTATACTGAAATGAAATGTACAAATTTGATAAAATAATTTTGTACAAAAAAAATTAGTTTAATGCAATATGTTACATGGTTATAGATCAAATATAGCTCCATACACCTTTCACACATATAAACTATTGCAATCTTTTATAAGTGCTTATAAAAGAAATGCCTTTTTTAATATTTTTGTTTATAAATAAATTCCTAAATTGAGTTAGATTTTGATTTGCTTAATTGCTCTGTCCCAGATTAGATTAGATACACCGGGTTGTGGTCCTGTCACCAAGCCCACCGCGCCTAGACTCCATGGCCCTTTGCGCCCCGAGCCTGAGCCTGACGACAGTGCCACAAGAGACCAGTCCCCCTTATGAAGGACATGATCTCCCTGAGTGTAGCCCTTCTAATATCCTCTGGTTCCAGAAAAGCAGCACCCAGAGTCCTATGCCTAAGAGATGAGAGAGCTCCACAATGACAACAGATGTGTATGGAGCTCTCCTCATCCTCCTCACAAAGCCTACATGTGGAGTCTTCTGTTAGGCCTATTATCTTCATATATCTGTAAAGAAGATTATGTCCGGTCAGCATTCCCGTAACCACCCTTACTTTGGCCTGGTTACAGCTCAGCAGATCTGCTGTACCTGCGATCCGGTCCTTGGATAAGTGCACGAGACTGCCTGAGCCCGAACTCGGTCCTCCATCTGCCATTGTGTTCCTCAGAGGTCCACCTGTCAATTCTTCTTTTTACCTTTTGAAAAGGAATACCAAGAGCCGGCTCCGGCCCCAGCAGAGGGCACTTTGCCCCTCTCCTAGCCAGTGCATCGGCTCTCTCATTTCCATCAATACCAGCATGCCCAGGGACCCATATGAGTGTCACCTGTTTACGCTGGCAAAGAGTCTCCAGGATCCCCTGGCACTCCCATACCAACTTAGAGCTGGTACGTGGTGCCATGATCGCCTTTATCGCCACCTGGCTGTCGGAGCAGATTGAAACTGTCCCAGATAGTTTTTTTTCTTTAACAAATGAAGTTATTTCTTATTTATTTTTTGCTTCTATAATACGCTTTTTATTTGTGTTGTGTATATGTGTATGTTGCAACAGTCATCTGGATTTGGCCACTTTGTATATGTTTTCTAAAAATGAATTCAAAAATATATCCATTTTACAGAAGGTTTAAAAATGTATAACCAGTACTTTACTTAAGTTAAAAAAAGTCATGTTTTTTTTACTAGTACTACTTCACCTGATTATAAATAAAGTCTATTTCATCTCATTGATTCAATCTAAAAACATTCATTCTATTCTATAAACAATTAGCTTTTAAAATGTCAACCCTTTTTCTCAGTTTGGGTTATTTGTGCGATTTTCATATTGTTCTTCAAATTTTAAAATATTACATCTTCCACTGTTTTATCTAGGGTTAAAACAACATACAGAATATGTTATACTTTTTAGAATTATGCTATTATAAAAGATCATTTAAAGTGTTACAATTTTTATTTTTAAAATAGATTTATTTAAAGTAATTAAGTTCATCAATCCTGTATGTAAATATAGAATATAAGAAGTTAGCTTGCTATAACATCAAAACAGCTGTATACACAAGATTAGAATGTATACAAACAACCATAATTGTGTATTATGTATGGCTGGTTGTGATAAGTGTGCAAGATTGGTGTTTTGACATGCTGACACACTATCTTAAAATTGTAACTTTTTAGTTAATTTCTTTCCAAACCAATTAAAATATGTGTTTTTAAATCATTGTCTTGAAAACTAACTACAGTGTGTATGAATTAAATTATATTTGACATACTAAATTTATTTGTGTAAATCTATAAAAAATTCATCAGTCACGATTTTCAAAATAAATTACATTTTTAAATAAGTATAAGCAAACGTCTATTTTGATTGATTGATATTTGTAAGCACTAATAGTAATTACATACCTTCAACTTACATTTGTCATTACAACACTCCTATCTAACCACTTACTATATAGACACATTTCCAAGCTGTTATTTTAATATAGTAGTTAGATATTGACATTTATTAAATCAAATTATTTATTGGTTAAAATGACCTTGCATTTTCGTTTACTTTACTGGACTTTTTTATTCTAATATATTTTACAGGCAGTTTTCTTAAATAGAAAATAGTGGCTTTTAGGGGCAAAAACCCCTAAATAAATCAAATAAAAATGTTGCTGTTAAATATTTAATACATAATATTTAATTATTAATAGTTTGTAAAACTCATCATCATATATACAGATTAATGAGGTATTATTGTTATGTTAAAACTTCTCTGCACACTATATCTTTTGTGTAAGAATTGTCTGTTTCGTTGTTTTGGTCGTCTGTATTTTCAATAAACAATTTAATTCCGTCTGGGGATTTTATTCTACTAAATGCAAAATAAAGTTGCCCGTGTGTAAACACCGGTTTGTTCAGTAAATCAGTTTCTTAAAAATTTGGCCTTGTGCCTTGTTTATAAAGTATAAAACATTAACAGCTGGAATATTTAATTTCTCTTATTGACAGCTGGACTCAATAAATCAAAACAAAAGTTAGAAACCTTCTTCATATAAGATTAACATTGAAACTTTGAAGGCCAATGGGGCGAAGCCCTAAAGGCAAATTGCAAAAATTTTATTTTTCTCGCCATCTACAGCTTTATCAGAGCTTTAAAATGAGCCATTTTTGAAGGCCGTAGTTGGAGTGTAGCGCCTGGAATTGTGACGCAACCGATTTGCCTTACGAAATCAAATTTATACAGTAGATGAGTTCATTTTTTTATGTTTACCTTTTATAAATAATGTATACACTTGGCATTATTTTTAAAAAGAAATTTTCAATCTCAAAACCAAAACGTTGTGGTTTACAAAGTTCACAACGATTCCAACAAGTACTAAAATATGGCTCTTAACAATTACTCAACAAATAAAAAAATTACATTTTTAATATAGATAATTAGTTACTAATTTATCATATGTAACATTGTACTCTACAGATACATACAAGTGACGAAACATTGAAAAATATAATTAAATACGAGTAAAGGTAAAATTGGCCAACATTTCCTTCAACGTTATACAAAATTTGTTACTATTTAAATGTTATTATTCGTATATTTAAATGTTAAAAACTGAGATCATTTTCCTATTGTAAATTTGATATTTTATAGCCAATTTTTTTTCAATTTTGTCTGAAGGGAAATGACCTTCAGAATCTACTGTCATAATCTGATCTACAAAACAAAAGTAGAATGGCTTCAGATAGTAAACAAATTGATGTACTCTCTTCCTTCAGCTATAGCTATTTTTGTTATTTCGTGGCCAGTTTCTATGAGGAGGTCTGAAAAATTTTTTTTTTTTAAATCACAAATCTGAATTTTCAGACCACTTCATAGAAACTGGCCACGAAATAACAAACATTGAAAATAACTTAGAAATTCTAAAAATTTGCAGGATAGGTAGAAAAATTAACGTCTTTGAACAATTTGAAATTTTCAAATCCATGAAGAAGAACTCATTCTTTTATTAAACGAACAATTGGATTTTCATAGCAATGAAATTTTCAACTCCGTCATACTTGGTAAAAACAGAAAACCAACCAAAATAATCCAGATTAAACCATCAAACCAACAACTCCAACCACTGATTCAATTTAAATGTCAACAGTGAAGAAGTAGTCTAGGATAGATTGAGTCATGTTTTAGATTATGAAATTTAACATTAGTTTAGTGTATAAGTGAATGTTTAGTTCCACCAGTTTTTAGAAGATGAAGTGAAAACTTCTAAACCGGTTGTGGATATCAGAAAAAGGATTGGTAGCAGAATAAATAAAGATATAATTTCTTTTACGCTTTACCTATATCACCCACTAGGCTACAGGCCTAGTTCTACAAAGGGGCTAAGGGTAAACACGGAAGACCTTGACTTAAAAGGTTCTCTACTATATCTTTATTGAAGAAAACAATGTGGTAAAAAATGCAATGGAAAAATTGACAGATTTTTACTATAATTCATAGTAAAAGAGTTTAAACAAATTAATATTTTGTTCAACTATTACTGTATAGTTAGGAGCACTTATAGCTTTTTCAGTTTATGACAGATTATGTTGGTTAAACATACATAAATAGGTTATTTAGTATTTATAGATTTATATCATCAATAAATAAATAAATTTGCTAAAAAAGTAAAACAGAACTAATACAAAGTAATTATATAGGATTAGCAAACAAGTTTCCGAACAGGAATGAAAAAATATTATTAAATAAGCACAATCTAAATAAACTAAACAGTAAGCAATGTCAGTAGCCTCCTACAGTCTATAATCTATAAATTGTGATATAGCTTTATATGAAAGCTAGACAAACTGTGAAACAACTAGATGCTACCACACAATTCCAGGGGCTATCTACCTCCTTCTTCTGGTTGATGGAGCCCTAACTTCTTCCATGCCAAAGCCATCTGAACACCCCTTATTATGGCAACACCCTTCTTAACAGTGGTGCCACAGGTAGGGGGACTAGTTCTTGAGTTTTGTCCTGAAATTTAATTTCTATTGCAGAAGAGAATCATTATAAATGTAGAGAAAAAAAATGAATGTCCTGCCATTGAGGTAGCTAGCCCCTTAATTGAATGTTTTTTTTTAATATTTTATCAAGATGAAATTAATTACAGTATTAAGATATAACTGTACTTTTGAAGAAAGGTTTATTTACTTTGAAAAAAAAATTAAATATAATTATTTCTATATAGCCTTGATGCAATAATTACACCAGTATCTATTGCAATGATGTATTGCAGTATCTTGATGCAATGTTAATTGCTTAAAACCAGTATCTATAATGTACTTTTGTATTTTACCTATGCTTATGTTAGATATATTAAAGGTGATTTTTAAGGCAGTTACTCCCTAACTTGTTCTTACATATGTTATTTTTGAATGTGCCATTAAATTAATACTTACAATATATTTAGGGTGTTTAAATGTTATTATGGACCATTTGGGGTCCAAGAACTAGGAGTCATCTTAAAAATTTTAAAAGGGAACGTGGTAATGTGATATGTTATTTAACACTGACATTTTAAGCTGAAAACAAAAATCAATCAGAATTTTAAATGTCGCGTCGTTCTTTAATTATTAATTATTTTGTTATCTTATTTAGTTAACCTTAACCTATTTATCTTCCTTATTAAAACTGATCTGTAATAGCTAGAACAAAACTACATTTCTGTTTTTATTGTGTTTTTAGAATACTTTTAAAGGAGGTAGTTTTTTATATTTAATTTGAAAAATAGATAGGCAATGACCAATTTAATAAAATAACAAAATAATTAATAACAAAAGAAGAAACATCGTCTTTAAATTCTGACTGCGCTATAGTTTTGAGATTGAAATAGCAGTGTTAAATGACATATCTTATGACTACGTTCTCATTTAAAATTTAGAAGTTGATTCCTAGATCTTACACCCCAAGTAATCCCTAATAACATTGAAAAACTCTAAACGTAGTTTGGGTTAGTATTCAAAAATCAAATGGCATACGATTTTCAATAATCAAATACTTTATAAACCATGGGAAAAAAATTATCGTGTAACTGACTTAAAACTCACCTTATATTTAGTCTTTTATTAGTCATCTAAAATTATGTATGTATATTAACCTCTAACGCTGAGTATATCGATAGTGTAATATGAACAAATGTATTAAGGGTGTGCTATGCAGCAAATTTTTTTCGACTTGATGTAATTCAAAAAATTTCAATTCGATTCGATGCCATTCAATGCAACTCGATTTCATGGGCAAATAAAGAATTTATGGTTTTTATTAAGTTTTAGAAGTGGTAGATTAACAATATTTTTTGTAATATCTTTTCTTACAGGTACATTATCTTGCTAGGACAAAGAAAGATAATTTAAAACATACATTTTTTTCTCATAAAAATGTTAGCTACTGTTAGAAATTATGTGAACCCGAGTTTGACTTTGTTTTCTAATGAACTAAGAGGCCTACGAAAAATCTAATCTCACCATTGTTTTCCTCATTTAATTTTACATTATTTCATATGCATTTCAAATTTTATTTTAAGTTTTAGTAATTTTTATCCTATTTAGAACAAGAAAAGTACCAGAATTTTAACAAATGTTCACTGCACATACAATTTACACAGTTATTTCTCAAAAACTCGTTAATTTATCGTATTTATATTTTAATACCTGGTTGAAAGGAATGTTTTCTAAAAGTTTTATAAATTTTAGGATTTAAACTTTACAAGAAAAAAAGTTCTTATCAATGTCCTGAAATATCGTTTTCTAGGCTTTTAGAGGTTGTAAAATTGATTACTTGGTCTTCTTGTAATCCTTATGACTCTTTATACACATAACTTTCATATGTGTAAGTAATATCAGTGATTTTGAATTGAATGACATCAATTTAAAATAACTTTAAATTGATAATTTTAAATTTATTTTAGTTAATATAATACCACTGCATTTAATTACACATAAGAAAGTTATTTATCATAAAATAAGGATTACAAGAAGACCAAGTATTCATTTTTACGACCTCCAGAAGCCAAGAACTCAAGATTTCAGAGAGTTGATAAGAACTTTTTTTATCAAAAACTTAAAATACTAAAATTCATGAAACTTATAGAAAACTTTCATATCAACCAGATATTAAATATAAATATGTGTGTCTTTGTCTGTGCGCGTGTGCGAGTGTGTGCATGTGTGTGTGCGTGTGCGCGAGCGTGTGTGTGTGTGCGTGCGTGCACGCGTGTGCGCGCGTGTGTGTGTGTGTGTGTGTGTGTGTGTGTGTGTGTGTGTGTGTGTGTGTGTGTGTGTGTGTGTGTGTGTGTGTGTGTGTGTGTGTGTGTGTGTGTGTGTGTGTGTGTGTGTGTGTGTGTGTGTGTGTGTGTGTGTGTGTGTGTGTGTGTGTGTGTGTGTGTGTGTGTGTGTGTGTGTGTTTTACGTTAATAGGTTTTTGGGTTATATTGGTGCAAAATTTTATGCACATAATTTCTGCACCAACTGTACTTAATGTTATGTGTATGCAACAAAAATTACTTTATATCAAAGTAAGAAGGCAAATTAAAAATAATATAAGGAATGTAAGATGAAGGGATTCACTCTTAGAATGCAGTAGGCCTGAAGCACAATAAATCATAATTATTTTGAAATACAATTTTAGGGCTAAATAAATTTGTTTAGCACAAGCATGCTTATGTAATTAAGTAACTGAGGACAAATGTAGGAAAATCTAGTAATTAAAAAAATGATGGCTCTGTATTAAATTCATTAAATTTAAATGCCAATAGTTGTACTTTGTTGTTGTTGTGGAAGAGTAACTGGTCAAAATCATCAAAATTTAATTTTTTACAGTTAAAGTAATATATGTCACAAGCAACAAGAAGAATGTAGGAAATAATGGAAAACAACTTAATTATTGTTATTCACTATCATAGTTAGAAAATGATGACAGCCATATAACTGATTACTTGTTAACTTACGATGAGTTGACTGAAATTAACATTAATGTAAAGTGTAAATAGATAAATAAAGCGTACTGTATCCCAGAATTTTTTAGAAGAAACACCATTTTGATTTAAGTATAACAATACATTATTGTTTAGCCAATATTTTAAAATTAATAAAACAATATCAATAAATGCAGTAAAATGTAATTTATTTAATACTTTAAGTTTTTAATTAATTAAAATTTAAAATATTTTTCAATGAAAAGGTTGAAAATATATGTCAATAGAGTTGTTTTTAATAATTAACGTTCAATTATACTTTTTTTAATTTAAATGAAAAAATATTGTTATACATTTATACTTGAGTAAAGTATTTTAGAATACAGTGCCAATGGACTAACTGAATCGAAATCGAAGAACGTGCATTAGTGTTGAAAATGCAACAAGTATGAATTTATAAAAGGAAACAAGATAATCTGTGTTTTGATTGGAAAATGTTTTGTTTAAAGGATGGATTGGCAAAGAACCCTATCAGACAGAAGGTGATAACAATAGTCACGATAATGAATGGACCGATGTTATCTGCAAAATTCAACTGTTATCAGCAATATTCGGACTTTTATCAGAAATGTTCGAAAATACAATAGAAGGACCTAATTTATTTCGCTATTCCAATTAAATATGCAACAATTCCTATTAATTTTTTATCAAATAGACCCACTGATCCCAAAATAATTGCCGACTAACTGAAATAGATTAACTGTCTGTATGGAAATGTTCTACTGATTAAATTACAGTACAAGTGAACGTCACACGACACAAAATGTATTACAATATGACCACAAAATGCACAAATATATTACAATAAAAGTACAAAATGCTCAAATATTATAGTGAGCGTAGTTCACCGAAATCAATTAACAGCACAAATATATTACAATACAAGTACAAAATGCACAAATATTATAGTGAGCGTAGTTCACCGAAATCAATTAACATGAAAGTTTTGTATTTTGTACTTGTATTGTAATATATTTGAGCATTTTGTGCTTATACTGTAATAAATTTGTGTTGTGTGACCTTCACTCGTACTGTATTTGTACTAAAACGTAGTATGCTAATTAAAAACTTATTTGATTAAATTACGCTGCATGCACGTTAATTACGATACCCATACGCATTGCTTTCACGGACTTACAATATCAGTACGAGTTTTATCTCCCGAACTCTGTATTCGTTAATACCATATAATTTGGTTTGTGTCCGAACGCGCTCATCCCTGTCCACTAGGAAAGAAAACAAACTCGAGTAATAATCGTTTTAAAACTATTTTATTCAAAACATGAAAATACTAGTTCTAAAAGACGCACTAATAAATTTCATTGATTAAAAAGGATTTTTTCTTAATAATTCGTCATTTTGGTGCATCAGAATAATTCTGAGACATCGATATTGGCTATGCATCGTGGCACTATCGATGCATCGCGTTACTTTCGATGCATCGACATTTTGACTAGTCATGAATCGAATCGCATACATTTTCTCGATGCAACACACACCCCTA
Organism: Stictocephala bisonia; assembly: GCA_035578905.1. Taxonomy (NCBI): domain Eukaryota; kingdom Metazoa; phylum Arthropoda; class Insecta; order Hemiptera; family Membracidae; genus Stictocephala; species Stictocephala bisonia. The sequence goes on along the minus strand of JAQJVL010000598.1, from coordinate 247,839 downwards.
ATATGTACTACGTCACATCCTTGATTATAATACACCTACAATAGATATCCCATCTGATAGGAATGATTGTGCCTGTAATTTTGTTAGCTAGTCAGGCCCGCAACCACAGTTGGTTAAACTGCATTACATTTACATGGGACTACACCAGCGCTCAACAATGGGCCACAAAACACCTGATATTTTGAGACTCAAAATTTCATATTGGATGGGAAATTTGATTGTGTATAAAATCAATGATTACATACATTTGTATCTTTACAGGTTTTAAATAAAATTTATTCATTTGTGTGCGTGAGTATGTATTTATATAGATTTAAAAGAAATAATCTTTTTACAGTGGCAATCTTGAGCTGATTTCACTTAAATTGGGATTAATTGCCTAATGTTACTTCTGAACCATTGATACATTATAGGATGAAATATATATCTGGTACTCCATTAGGTATTTAACTGGGACTGGCTACATAAACACATTTATATATGTGTGAATATGCATGTACTGTATTTACTTTTGGTCTGAAATATATATTTGTATGAGAATTTAGTTAGGTGCCTACATATTTTAATGTTGTGTATTTATATGTTTTATTATCAAGATATAGTTACTAATTAAATCACAAACTGATAATCTTATATTTTCATAGAGAATAATTATCATATTTAATTAATATTTAAATTAGGCCTACCCTCAAATTCATATCTGCTATTTTGGGGAATTTGCATAGATATGTGTAGTATGATTCATGAAGAAGAAAATTTACTATGTAAGTGCCCCGTGGATGTATGAACAGCCTAATAAGGTCTTTACTAAAAAATGTTGAAAACCAAGAAAAGAAATTAACTTGCACACAGTGAAGGCTCCTCAAGGAAAATATATCTAAAAACAACAGATATGGTTATAAAACGCTTCCTTCAAATTGAACTACAGTAATTTGCGTGGTGGTGAGTTGTCCAATTAGTTTGAAGCCTTACAAGTTGTTCAGCCATTAACATCTTATATATTTTTTTTTAAGTTTTAATAAATGAATTTTAAGTAAAACAATTTTCTAAACTCCAACAGTACCTTCTTATCTAAATTAAATTCTAGTTTGTTTGAATTTAAGTTTTTGCCCTAGATCAATGGCTAAAGACTTTTGCACTCTTTAAGTCCAATGTAACATACATATGTATGTTTTAACGTAAACTTACATTAAATTCATGTAAAAATCTATAAATTATGAATACTTCATCGACCAAAATTTAGGGTTTAATACAAAACAGAAATGAAGAATGAAAATATGGCACAAATATTAAATAGTAAACTGCACAGGAAACGTTCTCTATGGAAATAGTGATAAATAAAATAAAAAATTTACATTTTAAATGAAACAAGAATACGGACATACAAATAGGAAGAGGACATTTTACACACTTACTGATGAGGTCCATAGTCAGAGAGAGAAGGGGGAGGACTGTGCGATGAGGCGTAGACAGCTGATCAGTGCCAATACAACCTCCCGTCATATGGAGATAGCTCACACCTGTATTCTTGCTGGATTTTGGTAGCTCATAATTAAGAAGTAAAAATCAACTTGTGATGATCTCATGAGATCAAAATCCATTTTGTCTGTCATTATTAAATACTTAAAGATTGCTAAGAGTTGTCTCTTCATAAATAATATAAAATATTCAAAGCGATCAATGTGAAATAAAAATAAAAACTATAATCATAGTTCTCTATAATTATGTACGCCTACTCATATTCAATTATGTAGGCCTACTCATATTCAATTCAAATCAATCTTTATTCTTCATATATACAATCTTCGTACAATTGAATAGTGTCATAGACTAAATCTACCTATTAAGAATAATTTTGTTATACAACTTTGATGAAAAACAGATAACATAAAAAAAATACATAAAATATTTACAGAAGATTAAAAGGTATTAACATCAAGTAGCCAAGTCATATAAATTGGAAAATGTGTAAATTACTTTATTTAATAGGTATTATTTTAAACATTTTTTAAATCATTTTTTGTTTTATTTTTATATTTTTTGTGGAATGAAATTTAAAAAGTAAACGCCCATATAAGAAGGTTTTTGGTAAAAAATGTAAGGCCATAGTATAGAAGTATCTCGTTCTTTCTTCTTTCTTCATCGGTAAATATCATGATCTGTTAGCTTTTTTTTACTTTTTTTGTTTTTTTTTAAGAGAACTGTATCTAAAATGTATTTAAACAGTGTATGGCCAATACACCTTCAAAATGGTTTCTAACTGATTCATCTTTTTTTTTAATTTTAACATGATGTGAATACTTTGTTTTTATAGTCTTAGAAATGATGGTTTTTATAGACTATGAGAAAAGTATATGATTCTTAATATCAGAATATCTACCAATGACTATTCTGGAAAGTGACAAGAGCCCAGAATTTATTTTCCTTAAGATTTTCTGAACAATACCATTCCAGTTCAAGTTTTCATCAATTTGATAAGCCTAAAGAGATTGTATCATTTTTCTTTCAATTAAATTATTATTTATTAAAATATTTGGTTGAACAGATTTTTTTGTTTTGTTGGGTTTCAAATAGTACAAAATTAGTTTTTTTATGTACGAGTATTTAAATGTAAGTTGTGAGTTCTAAGAAATAGCTGAATTTTTTCAGTTTTAATGTGTTATAGCATTTCCATTTCCTGTACTGTTTTAGATGATATCTTCAGATTAGAATAATCTGCAAATAAAAGAATGCTACTTTTAGGAATATATACACTAATACGTGTATGTGCCAAATTGTTTACGTAGCATAGGAAGAGCAAAGGGTCTAATCAGATCCCTGAGGAACTCAAAATTTTGTGTATTGAACATCAGAGGGAATTTTAAGAATTGTGTTTTCTTTAGAACACAAAAGACATAAAAACTAAGTGAACAAGTTTTATCTGTATACTGCTCATCTAACATAAACTTATCAGTGAACAAGCTTGTGTCGGTATACTGCTCATCTAACACAAACTTATCAGTGAACAAGGTTGTGTCTGTATACTGCTCACCTAACACAAACTTATCAGTAAACAAGATTGTGTCTGTATACTGCTCACCTAACACAAACTTATCAGTGAACAAGCTTGTGTCGGTATACTGCTCATTTAACATAAACTTAGCAGTGAACAGGCTTGTGTCGGTATACTGCCCATCTAACATAAACTTAGCAGTGAGGCTTGTGTTGGTTTACTGCACATCTAACATAAACTTAGCAGTGAACAGGCTTCTGTTGGTTTACTGCTCATCTAACATAAACTTAGCAGTGAACAGGCTTGTGTTGGTATACACACTCATCTAACACAAACTTATCAGTGAATAGGCTTGTATCAGTATACTGCTCATCTAACATAAACTTACCAGTGAACAAGCCTGTATAGGCATACTGCTTATCTAACACAAACTTATCAGTGAACAAGCTTGTGTAAGTATGCTGCTCATCTACATAAACTTAGCAGTGAACAGGCTTGTTTCGGTATTTACACTCATCTAACACAAACTTATCAGTGAATAAGCTTGTATCAGTATACTGCTCATCTAACATAAACTTGCCAGTGAACAAGCCTGTGTAGGCATACTGCTTATCTAACACAAACTTATCAGTGAACAAGCTTGTGTAAGAATGCTGCTCATCTACATAAACTTAGCAGTGAACAAGCTTGTGTAAGTATGCTGCTTATCTAACATAAACTTAGCAGTGAACAGGCTTGTGTCGGTATTTACACTCATCTAACACAAACTTATCAGTGAATAAGCTTGTATCAGTATACTGCTCATCTAACATAAACTTGCCAGTGAACAAGCCTGTGTAGGCATACTGCTTATCTAACACAAACTTATCAGTGAACAAGCTTGTGTAAGTATGCTGGTCATCTACATAAACTTATCAGTGAACAAGCTTGTGTTAGTATACTGCGCATCTAACACAAACTTATCAGTGAACAAGCTTGTGTAAGTATACTGCGCATCTAACACAAACTTATCAGTGAACAAGCTTGTGTCGGTGTACTGCTCATCTAACATAAACTTAGCAGTGAACACTCTTCTGTTAGTATACGCTCATCTAACATGAGAATGCTTATTACTGATATTAAATTGTTTAAAATTTAAGGACATATTTATATTTTCCAGCTTAGAGCGTTCATGACTTCAAACAAAGTTGGATAAGAAATAAATACACTTAACTCTGGTTTACATTTTTTAAGGTCATAGTATTGAGAAAAACAAATACTATGACCTCCCATTACTATATTTCTTTAGTAAAAAACTTCTGCTTATTTAATCTTGGTTTCTTTTATTAGTTCATTTCATTGTAAAATATCTTTAAGATAATAAACATATATGGAGTTTGCATTACAAAATACTCGTATGTGTTTAAAACCACTAAGGTCAAAAATCAGTAGACCTTTATTATGAAATATGGCATTCTAGTCAATCGCATAAATTATTTAAAGTTTATAATGAAATGCCAAAAGTGGTTTAAACCTTTAACAGAAAATAAGAATCACTCCTTAAAGGCTTAGTAACAATTTCATTAAAATGCATTAACATTCAAATGACAATGTTTTACCATACAGAGTGAGTTTTATGTCCGGGTACACCTGGATATTATTGAAACGGCCTGAGATATCAATGTGAAACCTTGACCATACTTTTCATACAAAATTTTGTTAACTTTGCAAGCTGTTTAAAATGTTGCCCCCTTTTTAAAAGGGGGGAAAGGGGGCAACTACAAATTTTCAAAAGTAAACTCCTATCATGTGACACCTCTTTTTAAAGGTAATAAAAAAGAAGTCCAATGATACAAACTAGAGGTTTCGATGTTTAATTTAAAGAGTAAAAGACTAATTTACATTAACAAAATCATTTATGTGAGTTTTATGTCCTGGCATACCTGGATATTATTTAAACAGCCTGATATATAATATAAGAGACCTTGACCATACCTACATATTATAATTTTTTTTTCATTTTTCAAGCTATTAAACATTTTTCCCCTTTTCTAAAGATGGAGAAAGGGGGACAGCTAAAAAATGTCAAAGCAAACCCCTATCATGAGACCCCTCATTTTAAAGGGATTAAAAAAGAAATTCAATGATGCATAACGTCTAATGTTTTCTCATCATCAATTACAGGAGCCCTTCCTGGATTGGGTATATCTTTTCAAGAATATGTATCATTAAACCGTTGAATAATTCTTGTTACCGTAAACCTCCTTATGGGATTGATTCAGTCCGGAAATTCCTCATTGAATAAGTCTACTAATTCACTGTAAGATCTTATACAGTCCTCATAACTTTTTATGTTGTAAACTTGTAAAAGTAAGCTTGAACTAAAATTGTTAACAACCTAAGCTATGAGCTGATAAAATGCAAGTGAGAAGTACACAAAAGAAAGTCAAAAGTAGATTGTTGAAACTGGTAAGATAAGAACATGGGAAATTTCAATGCATGTTAACTCATTTAACGAAAAACAGGACAAGAAAGTAAATGATTTTGCTAATGTAAATTAATCTTTTACTCTTTTAAATTAAACGTAGATACTTGTATTCACATTATTGGATTTCTGTTTTTATTACCTTTAAAATGGTGCATCACATGATAGGGGTTTGCATTTGAAAATCCGTAGTTGCCCCCCTTTACTCCCCTTTAGGAAAGGGGGCAAACTGTTTAACAACTTGAAAAGTTAAACAAAATTTTATAATAGGTATGGTCAAGGTCTCACATTGATATATCAGCCCGTTTAAATTATGTCCAGGTGTGCCAGGACATAAAACCCACCCTGTATATGTGGTATTTTATATGTCAACAGAAAATTAATTAGTTTTTCTTTTAATCCAGTCTTTTCAATCTCAAAAAAATGCCAGTTTTTCTTTTTTTCCTTCTTTAAAAATAAATAGAAGGAACTTATTGTACTATTTTACTCCATTCATAGAATCTTCTGAGCAGTGGCATGCCTGCTCTTAATCAGGAAAAATTATGTTTTTGGTGTAATTAAAAGTCACCCAATCATGGTATTACATCAAAAATAGGCTTCCACATTACATTATTCCGTATAAATGATCAATTTGGTAGATATAAGAATAATATATAGGTTATTCAGTAAAGATGATTTTATCAAACGTCTAGGTAATACTATTTAAATTTAAATTATGCTCAAGCTTGTTTTACTAATTCAAAAATTAGTGACAACATATTGTGTTTTGTGCAATATATTAATTAGATTTCTAATTAAATTTAATACATTTATTTTATCATTGTGAACATTCTTAAAAATGTATATGATTTATACTGCCGCAAAATCAAACTTTTGAGTATCCAAGAAGCTTTTGTTAGTTGCCCAAAAACACGCCTGTTATACAATTTTTGAAATTCGATGTTATGATAAATTTAAAGCGAGTTTCAAAATTATTTCTAGTTAGTTTTATAACGATTTACTAAGAAAGTTTATAGATTTATTTATTTTTGCAACATCTGCATACTTTGGCAATGAACTCTGCTTTATCAGATCTTCTGCTTGGCTCTAAAGCAGGATTAAAATATTCTGATAAGCCTACAAATAGTAAATAACTATTTTTATAATTATAATAATTAAACCGCTTTAGAGATATCTTCAATATTCAAAAATAATTATCTAAATTGAAAAGTTCTTAAACGCTGTCATTTATTTTAAGATGAATCATAACAATTACATTGCTTTACAAATTGTTAAACAAAATATTCATAACCAGGTGCTTAAATAGGCAGTGGTAGTAGATCAAAAACTACCACCTCAACCACTGATGGGCAGAAAACTACCACCTGAACCACTGATGGGCAGAAAACGGCCGTAGAACGTTTGGCACACATTTTTGGCCGATTTGGAATGGCACTTTTGGCACAGTCATTAGAGGGGATTAAGAAGGGTCAACCTGTAAGTTTCAGAAAGGCACGTTTGGCACACACCGCCCGGCCAGGTAGTAGCAGCCAGGTGGCCAGAATGCGGGAAAATGGGAACTTTTTTGCCCCCGCAAATTTCCTGCTGTGGTGCTTATTAAAGTAAGCAACTAACCTAACCTAACCTAACCTAACCTGCGGTAGATCACAGCTGCTACCCAGGTAGATCACGGATGCTACCCGAGTAGATCACGGCTGCTACCCAAGTAGATCACGGATGCTACCCGAGTAGATCACGGCTGCTACCCAAGTAGATCACGGATGCTACCCAATTGGAACACGGATGCTACCCAAATAGATCATGATCTAACCTAACCTAACCTAACCTGCGGTAGATCACAGCTGCTATCCAGGTAGATCACGGATGCTACCCGAGTAGATCACGGCTGCTACCCAAGTAGATCACGGCTGCTACCCGAGTAGATCACGGCTGCTACCCAAGTAGATCACGGATGCTACCCGAGTAGATCACGGCTGCTACCCAAGTAGATCACGGATGCTACCCAATTGGAACACGGATGCTACCCAAATAGATCATGATCTAACCTAACCTAACCTAACCTAACCTAACCTAACCTAGTGAGGTTTAAATTTAAAAATTTGTTATATCACGGGCAAATGACTGCCACGCAGAGTTGACGGGAATAATAAAATTCCCGTTTTCCCTCGTTCGATGGCGTCTACCTGGTCGAGCGACTGTGCCAAACATGCCTTTTCCAAGCAGGCGAGTTGACCCTACTTATTCCGCTCTAATGATTGTGCCAAAACTGCCATGGGCAGAAGGTCCAAAAATGTGTGCCAAACGTCCGATCCCCCAGAAAACTACCACCTCAGCCACTTATGGGCAGAAAACTACCACATCAACCACTGATGGGCAGAAAACTACCACCTCAGCCACTGATGGGCAGAAAACTACCACCTCTACCACTGATGGGCAGAAAACTACCACCTAAACCACTGATGGGCAGAAAACTACCACCTAAACCACTGATGGGCAGAAAACTACCACCTCTACCACTGATGGGCAGAAAACTACCACCTAAACCACTGATGGGCAGAAAACTATACATTGTAGAATGTAATGCAACAAGTAATCGATATGAAACTAAAACTATAACAACAATAACTAAAAAATTATGAATAGCGTGAAACATAGTGACGAAAATTTGTTTTATTACAAAAATTAATTTGTGTTTTATTACAATAATTTGTACAGTAAGTACAGTAGCAAAAATTACAGTTTTACCTATCATTGATGATTTTAAAATTAATTGACATAAAATAATACAATAATGTTAACAACTTAACAATGTTTGGAAGTTAACAATTACTACACCCTGTTGCAGATTTGTGGGCATAATACTGTACAGTATTGACTGAACTACTATCAAGTAATTTTATCAGTGGTTTGATATTTCCTTTTTTATTTGAAAGGTAGAATTTAGAAATGTTATCTCTCCTTCATATATAACTTATTTGCTGGTCTTTATATATTTCTTTTATTTATTATTATTTTTATTGTTGTGAATATATAATCATGAAATGAGAAAGGTAAGTTTTTATATTGTTTATACCCAAACTTTGCTAAACCAGTTTACCTTAAACACTACCTTATGTCCATGTCATGTGTTTGTTTAATATTACATGCTCATAAAAAACATTCATATCAACGATTGGTGTATGCCGTTTTGCTTAATTCTTTTAAATTTTGAAAGTGTTGAACAATTCTCGTAGAAACAAGTTTTATAACATACTAACTGCATTAATTTAATTTAATACAGGTACTATTTTTATTTAATAGCGCCACTATCTGTTCAATAAATATATCAAAAGATATACTGTATGAGTGACTCCCTAACATTCTATACATGAACACAATGTCTAAAATGTTTTTTTTTAATATGCTATATTTTGTTGTAATGTATTATATATGACATTGCCATTTTACAAAATGATTTGCTATGAATACAGCTAGCATATACTTTTGTGTATTAAATTTAAAATACTATTTAAGTAACAATAACACAATAATCTGTGTAAAATTCTGATAATGCTGTAACAATAAACAAGGTACATAAAAATAATAGTATTATTTTGCCAAATGAAAATTCTTAGAATAGCTATACAAAGCACAAACTCATTAAAAATAAAGCAACAATAATATAAAACAAGTGTGAATAGTTAAATAATAAAATGCCCTAAGAGTATCGAAAAAAACAAAGAAAAATATAAAATTCTGATTAGATACTATGGCTATAGGGATTTATAACTTAATGTATCATGTAACAATGAAACAATCCATTAAATGTAAACAACTGAAGTAATAATCTACCCAAGTAAAAGAACACCCATCAAGGTTCTTTACACTATGTATTAATTCACCTACACCTTGAAAATTGGTGTCTTGAGATATTTAATATTGCACCTTATACGGAATATAATCGTAATACTGCATCGTACTAATTTTAATGTAAGATGTTAATCGGTACCACATTTTCTTCAAGAAACTGGCCATATTATCATCATTTAATCCTAAAAATATTACAAGTTTTTTAATTAAATGTTAAGTTTGTAATATTTTAAGGACTATATTTAAAATGGCAGCTACTCATAAAGTTATCAAGCAGGAAATACTAAGCAGAATTTCACTTAAATGGATTCACTCTGTATTTTGGTTTCATACAGAGATGTATGAGGATTTTAGTTTCTGAACTGATTAAAATATTCCTAACTGAATAAATGTGTTGTTTTCCCAATAATAAACAACACAATGACACAAACAAAAAACTAGGAAATTAACTGATCACTGTAACAAGTAGTGTGACCAGTTTAAAATAAAAATATGAATACATATAATAAACTAAACATCTTGTGTCTAGCAATAGTTACTCATCGCTCGCTACCTGTAGTGGGGCTGTATCAATTTTAATTCTAATTAATTAACTTAATTTTATACATTTTACACACAAAAAAACAAAATTAACAAAAATGACACAATGAAAATTATAATTACTTTAAGTATTTAGAAATTAGTAAAGTATGAAAATATCTTACCAAATATATTAATATTGATATAAATTAATATCATGATCAACACAATCTCAAAATAAATTTCACTTTACGTTCTTTTTATCAAACAACATTACGCTCTCACAAAAGAAAACAGTTGTAATGACAACCTGAAAATGATGGAAAATGGTTGGAAATAAAAAAGTGACAAGAAAATGTTATAAAGAATGTCACATAAATCTGAACATAATCAAATCAATTACTTAAGAATAATAAATCTGATTTTTCTGATAACCATTTATATAACGCTTTGCAAAATATTCTCAGTAAATTTAGTTTCCTTATACTGTCTGGAAGTCTGTTAAAAAATTTGGCCCTAGATATTGCAATGAATGTTTCATTATAGTTTTATTAATTTTTGGCAATTTAAAATCACCATAGTTAACACTTAGAGTATTATAAAATAGATTCGTAGTTCCTCTGTTTCCGCTAATAATGTAAAATATTTTTAAGACTTTAAAAACAGTGACATGTTGGACAAAAAGGATATTTAATTGTCTATACAAAGGAAAAGAACTTTCTCTTCTATTTTTCTTCAGAATTTTTCATAAATAGAAATTTTGCGTAATTCGTAATTTTTCAATAAAAGACTAAAAAGTGCCACCCCAACAAATCAAGCCGTCTTGTAATATATAATGAATGAGTGCAAAGTATAGGTTCTTAAGAGTGATTATGTTTCTTAAGAGTATTACAAACATTTCTCAAAAAGTAAAATTTTCTCTCAGATGCTCTCAACCTTAAATGAAGGTTAGAAATGTGATTCTTCCAGCTAAATCTTCCATCTAAAATGACACCAAGGTATTTAAAGAGATTTGCTTTTTCAATAAACTAACAATTACAATTAATCACGGAACAATTAAGCGAATGGTATTTTAGAAGGTAAGTCAAATTCTAAATAATCATAGTTTATATACTTAGATTTATCTACATTAACCTCCATTTTATTAGCTACACACCATTTTATTAATAAAATCAAGTCATCACAAATGATTTGCTAAGTTAGCTATATTTTTATGAGTGTAAACAAATGCTATATCGTCTGCAAAAACACTAACTAAGTTTTATTGCATTGGTTTCATTTGCATTTATTTATTTTACATTTTACTACGACACATGATTTTTCATCTAAGATACATGTTATAATGAAATCTTGACCAATAAAATATAATGCTGCTGTCTAAGACTTTCAGAACTTGTACGGTAGAGAGCATACAAAATATATTTGTCAATGTTTATACTTGTTTATCAAATCAAAACACAAATTATAAATTTCAATTATTTATACACAATAATCTAAAGATCTTTGTTCTGCTCATATGTAAATGATAGACTGAAGAGAAATGTTCTGTTAGTGAATAATTTTATTTAAAAACTGGTTATATAGATAAAGATTTCTATATAAACCTTTACTAAAATGTATTTAAAAAACATTTCTGTAAGCATGAAAAAATTAGCAACAATATTTTAGTGACATGTGTAAAGTAAGGTGTGATAGAGCGAATGAGCTCCCCTCCAAATAATAATGAGGCCCCACCTTTTGGCAAGATGCAGCCGTCCAACAAAGATGGGTGAGCAGTTTTTTCAGCTGTTGGCAACCTCAGTCTGCTCCGTAGACTGCAGCCTATTTCTAGCACAGGCTCACACTACAACAATGACGACCTCTGGAATACTCTGCAATACTAACATGCACTGCTCCAGAATTCTTGCCCCTTTAGCTCTAAATCATTTGTAAGCCTTTGTTGGTGAAGCCTATTTTAGAACAGAGAAGCCTTCCAAGGTGATTGACTCTTAGTCTGCTTTATTAGCTAACTTAGAAACAAACCGTTCATTACTGACAATGTTTTTCAACACATTTAACTTATTGAATACATAAATTGGATTGTTTTGTAAATTCACATTTAAAAATTATAACAAAATTATCCTAATCACGACTTAGTTACACTTCACACAAATACAGACAGGAGTGTGTACAGCGATGATGAGTATGTGGCTGTCAATGCCTGAATAATGAGTTTTCAATTTTAAAAATATGTCAGTACTGTAAAAAAATTGAAGTACTGTATTGTTAATTAAATATAAATCTTCCCTTCTGTCTCCATGCTATAAAATTCTATTGTAGAATTTACCTTATTTTAAAATGTAGTAGAACTTTATTAAAAGACTTTTCATTTTTTTTGTTTACAACAAAAACTACTTCAGGAACTATTCATGCTGCACAAACCAGGCACGGATTTAAGGGGGGGGCGATGGGGGCGATCGCCCCCCCCAAACGGAAAAAAGCAAAAAATGTACCTACACGCTTAGATTAAAATGTTAATAAAATATTTGATTTACCGTCATGAAAATAACATTAGAAATTGTTACCGTCTTAATAATATTACAGTATATATAATATTCGGATGTGTAGTCTGAGTTAGTAGAAAGGAGAATTTCCGAGTCGTCGGTTGGTAATTGGTAGGCATATACAATATTTTCGCCGGCAACACTGCGTGTCTAGCGCCGACGTAGTGGCGAGACGCCGAAACACTGATTGACAGACGACATTGATTTGATAGTTGAGTTATTATATTAATGGTTGTGTAATGAATGTGTTAAATGTAACTCTCTACACAGTTAACTATGTTTAACTATGTCCAAACTATGATTAAGTTGTTGCTCATTAAACTGTTTCCATAAAATTTTAACAATACAACATTCCAATGGAATCCATTTTATTATTTAATAGTTGTGATATTAAATGTATATACTTAAATGCTATTTCAAAGTTGTACAATTTATTTTGAAATTACATCAGGAAACTACCCCAGGGGTTCTAAGAAGTATCAATGGCAATACCTATGGCAATACCAATTTGACAATTAATTGTTTATACTAGTGTCATTAATCAGCTGTTGGAATAAATTTATGCCAAACTTATTTTCGATTACAGAACTTAGGTATTCTTCTATATTTAAACCCTAAAAACACCCCCCAAACTGCTAAAAACAATACTTCTAGGACGTTAAAATAGCAAAAATTTTCCGGGGGAGGGTATTCCATACTGGGGGTATTCCATACCCCCCGGCAGGTTCGCCCCCCCCAATTCACTGCTCTGGATCCGTGCCTGGCACAAACCAAACTGTTCATGAAGTTAACTAAATAAAGAAGCAAATTAAAAAAATAATTATTTAATTTACCTTAATATTAAAAATTGTGATGGTGAAATTGTTAAAGTTGAATAACAAAAAGCTATTAACTTTATTATAATTTAGCAGAAATTAATCAGTTTAATTTTATTTCCAATGATACTTTATAAACACAATCTGTCAACACATAAACAATAAAGTTTACTTTAAAGGTTTCTCCCGCAATCTGGAGAAAACAAAACATGTAACTTATCGTACTCAAGTAGTGCATGAAGTTAAAGAAAGGTATTCTTTTTCTGAATCTAACAATTTAGGAATATTTTAAAATATCCAGATATATGGATTCCAATGTTCTGAACACTATTCTGGCCAATCGTTTTTGAAATCCCTTACTGAACATACTTAAAAGTATAACTCTCATAAATTCTAAAATGTCTTCTGATTTTTGAAATATTAAAATGGTAGGCTGCTGCTGCTTCAATATTCAAATATACAAACAAAAATTACAAGAGGGTGTAAAATGAAATGAGTTCATCATTACAAATATAATACTTTGGATAGTTATGCAATACAAATATAATAAGTGTCTGAATTTCTGAAGATAGAGGAAAGACAGCAAATTTCTCTCATGAGACCAAAAGATGAACTAAATCAAGAAGCCATATGCCATGCTCATCAGCCCACTGCTCCATTGTACAAAATGGTCCAATCTAATTGGTGATGTAACAAGAAAATGACGAGTTTGGTCATTTAAAAAGTTACAAGGTAAGGACTATGACACTATGACTTACATACGTTTCCCCCAAACTAGTATATTAATATTTATAAAAAGAAAAAAAAACAAGCAAATACAACATCTTAATCACTGATATTTAGCGTCAATGATTAAAATAATTATGTCACATGCCAATCTATTTATAAATATGTAGGGCCTACATCAGGGCCGCCCAGAGACTTTTGGTGGCCCTGGGCAAAGTTTACCATGTGGCCCCTCCCTTCACTTTAAAATAAATGTCATTACTCTGATTGTCAAATATACTATAAATGGTATTTTATTTTTAGCGCATTTTACAATATTCTTACCATCTCTTTCATTAGATTGTACCATTGTAATTAAGATTACTGTTCATGGACGTTTTCTCTGGGCTAGCTAGGTAAGCTAAAGCTAGAAAAAGCTTTGCTCTAATTGACATATACTTTTTGTAAATTTCCATAAGTATTACCGCTACAATAACATCAATCTCTTATAACAGAACTGCTAATCTTCAATACTAAATGAATAATAACGAACTAGCCACTGCCACAGTTAATCCCATAGGCCGTTGCATAGTTGGGCGCAGCAGCTCTTCGATCGTCAGTTGAGCCATCCTCGCCGATGATATGATATAAAGATATATTACTATATTAGATGTGGGTGAGGGAGGGACCAATACATTTGTATGGGCCACTTGGATTCGCTAGCTAAAGAGCTTATATCGAGAGTAGCCGAATTTTCACGAAGTAAAATAATTTGGCGAGCGCGAAAATCATCAGTGCTTAAAAAAACAGTCAACTAAGAGTTGAGGTTATGTTATTGTTTTCAAAACAAGTTGTAGACCACTGGTTACGTAGCTTATTGATGTTTGGACATAATTATTAATATTAAAACTCTAGTTTATACTCGTGTTTTGAAGTTTGTTTTTGTGGTCAACTTTTATTCAAATTTTATTTCACAGGCATGAAAAAGGCATTTTGTACCAACTCTATTTTATCAGTATAAAACAGTGAAATTTGTGTCTATCAAACTGGGCACTATATCATTGATGTACACGTCCGTACAGTGACATTGGTTTTGACACACCCACCCACTCATTCGCGTTATTGATATTGACCCTCTCACTCAACAATACACGTGCAGTGGTTCATTCATAGTTACTTTCACTTATCACGTAATAAACAAAAAATAAATAATATATTAACTAGCCGACCCGTGCGAAGCATTCGCACTGTATTCTCTTTAAATCCCTCTTAATTAAAGTGCACACAGTATAGTTAGTAAAGCATAGTTAGACTGCAATTTAACCTAATGTAAATGGATTAAAGAAGAAATAAAATATGTGAGTTTAAATTTAATATAATTTATTTTACAAATTTTAGGTTAAGTTATTTACAAATTACAGCATATTTACAAATTACCTCTTTAAACACTATGTTTGATGTGATTATGTTTGTTTTGATTTATTTAATTCACATGTTACAGCTGATCGAATAATGTAAATAAACATTTTTCAAGTTTAAATTACTTGCAGAATGATATAATAGGTCGTTTTTCAAAAAAAATATTGGAAAATGAGAGATTTGTATATTTTCATCAAGTAGTGGGTAAAAAATGCTTTAAAATGACACCTCATTTATGAAAATTGGTGAAGAATTTAGGAAGTTATGGCGTACCGACAAAAAAAAGTACTTTAGAAATTATAATATACTAGCCGACCCGTGCGAAGCATTCGCACTGGATTCTCTTTAAATCCCTCTTAATTAAAGTGCACACAGTATAGTTAGTAAAGCATAGTTAGAGTGCAATTTAACCTAATTTAAATATGGATTAAAGAAGAAATAAAATATGTGAGTTTAAATTTAATATAATTTATTTTATAAATGTTAGGTTAAGTTATTTACAAATTAACAGCATATTTACAAATTCAAAGTACCTCTTTAAATACTATCTTTGATGTGATTATGTTTGTTTTGATTTATTTTAGTTCACATGTTACAGCTGATCGAATAATGTAAATAAATATTTCAAGTTTAAATTACTTGCAGAATGATATAATAGGTCGTTTTTCAAAAAAACTATTGGAAAATGAGAGATTTGCATATTTTCATCAAGTAGTGGGTAAAAAAAGCTTTAAAATGACACCTCATTTATGAAAATTGGTGAAGAATTAAGGAAGTTATGGCGTACCGACAAAAAAAAGTACTTTAGAAATTATAATATATATAGATATACAGTAGATGATTACCAAAAATTTAAATGGCAAACATCAATCAATCATGCTATTTGTTTGGGAACAATCCGTACGTGGGCATAAATGATTTTTAATTAAGACATAGCCCATTGAATATGTTGAGAATACACCCCTGTTCCTGTTACAGTTTCAGGGTAAATTAAACCAGACTATAACAAAATTAAAAGGGCTTTAACAAGTTAAATTTTACAAAATATCTATTATTCAAAAGGAGTAGTACAAATCTGAACAATGATGAAGATACTTTATCTCTTATTAAGATCTACGTCATAATATTTTGGGAAAAGGTTTTTACGAACATCTATGTCATAATAACTAGTAAATTTAAAATGTCGAAGGAAACGTTATAGTAGAGAGGAACTAAAAAACACAATTAATATTGCATATACAGTAAACTCTGGTTAACCAGTTAAATACGACGGAAGGAGAATCCGGATGGTTCAGAACATGACTTATTTTGATGATGATAGAAAATTCTTATTTTTTAGACAAGAATATACACACGATTCCTTCCGCAATAGGATAGTACAAGTAAATGCACATTTGGTAATTGGGTGGTGATATTGTTGTATGCATATTACCAGATTTAAGTACTAAATCACTAAATCTACTGTTATTTAGAGGTTTACAATGCACCATCGTTAATGTATTCTTTTTATGCTGTAAAAATATATAATTCACCCGTACTTTCCAGTACATTACAATGCTCGTATATTGAAATGTTTGTAGTCTATTTTTAATGATTTCTTCTTGACAATTAATTGAACTCTTTCAATCACGTTGTTACAACATTTTGCCTGTAGGTTTTTTGAGTGCAAAAACACAGTGACTACAGTACTGAAATACGACTACTATTTCTTAAATGTAGTGCTTATATTGAAAAAATTTGCTGATCAGTGCCGGGAAAGATAAAAATAATGTGTAACCGTTGAAATAAATCATTAAAAAGAGTACAACGTTACCACGTTCGAACGGAGGGCCGCCGCCAACTACCGGCTTTGAAATCAAGTTTTTAAGAACCTTTTCTCATAAGGACTTCGACCTTTTAATGGCAGATTTATAATGTTTTACTTTAATTTTGTTTGAAAAGACGAAAGACTTATTGGGCGGTAAGCCTTTTCTACCGATACACCGTAGGGGGGTTCCAGGCTTTGGGATGAAAATAACCCTCGAGATCTCTCATAATAGTAGTATGACACCTGTGGCTAGTCTCGTCCTAAAGAGTTGCACCAACCAAGGTATCAAAATGTATTTACCCTTCTGCTGCAAGGCTAGAAAGGTGCCGTCACAACCAGGGGAATTGAAAGCTTGGAAAGACTTCAATGCCTATTGTACTCCCTGGTATGTAAAGCCAGATCTTGCACAGCGCCAGTACTTCTGTGAGGCCCAGGAGACCAGACCCCCCCCCCCTTTCCTTAGGGTTGTTCAGGATAGTTGGTATACTCTGAGTAGAGCCAGGAAAGTGAGTATTAAGTAAAACCTCAAGTCTCTCTTCCGGGCTGTCTGTTTGCGAACCGTCTTCTTTGTAGACTGTACCAACAGCGTTAATAGGGTTACGAGCCAAGATCTTGTGGAACGTAGAGCATTCTAGGACACTGTCAATGTCCCTGCAAAAGTTCCTCCACGAGTCTCTCTTGGCTTTGCGGATTGCTCTGTTGTAGTCCCCGAGAGCCCTCGAGTACCCAGTTGCCTGCACGTTTGCAAACATTGTGCATTCTTTGGACGGATTTCCTCAAAGAGTCAAGCTCTCGATTCCAAGAACAGGCATTCTTGTCAAACTTTAACTCCGTCTCTGGACAGGCTTTGAAGTAAGATGTCTCGATAGCTGATTGTATGATGTCAGCTATACTATCTACCTTATCGCAACTCCCCAGATAAGGATGGTCTAACCGAGCCTTTAGCTCTTCCTAGTATATACGTTAATTTATACGTAATTAACGTATAGTAACGATAATGACTCACAAGGAAATCCAAAAGAACGCATTAAACAACAGAAATATCACACTATAAAATACAACAATAACAAAATATTTCTTATTGACATACAACAATAACAAAATATGATAATCCTGACATACCCAATCAGTTCTAGGATTTCTGAACCGCGCCTTAATATGAGCCGTTCTAATCGAAAAGGAGATGTAGTTGTGATCCGACATGGACGGGTCGTCCAGTACGGTCCAACCGTTTACTTTACAAACTGAAAGGTAGCCTGCTATGGTATGTCAAGGACTTCTGCTCGCAAACCTAATTCCCTCCTCTGTTGGAAAGTGGGCTTGCTGGCCCGATTAAATAATCACTAAATTAGTTTCAGCTATATAACCTAACAGTGATTCACCTCTAGCATTTATGTTAGTGCTTCCCAATGCAGTGTGATGGGCGTTGGCATCCAACCCTGCCACCAGGTTTCGTTGGTACATCACTCCATGGTCTACGATCCTCCTCAACATACGGGACGGATTGAGCTCCTCGGAGTCGTAAGGCAGGTATACTGATGCCAACAATATTCTGACGTCTCCGTCACTTGTTACAACAAGTGACTCCGGCAGGTATACCTCAGTTACAACCGTGTCCCTGGAAGAAAGACCGGTCATTTTTTAGAAATTTGATGTCCCTTCTTATGATGATACAAGGTTATCGCAACTTACCTTAAGCAGTGCCGAGCCCCATCACTTTCCCTCCAACGATCCATGGCTACTAAATCGGGGCCACTCTTCAGTCGTCGGATAGAATCCTCTGGCAGGAAGGTTAAGTAAGCATCTGTAGCATTGCCATTACTTCTGCGGGAGTTTGGGTCCCCCCTTAAGCTTGAATGTTATCCTCCCCAGGCCCAGAAAGGGCCGCATCGAGAGGGCATTCAGTCTCCTAAGGGAAACCTCATCAACCATGATCACTAGGAATAGACCATGGGGGTTTGAGTGCTCCCGGCAACCACACTGTGATCAGTGTTCAGCTGGTTTTGCTTCTTCAGGCCCAAAAGGACATCATCTTTAGTAACAGCACAAATTGTTACTGGAACGAACATGGTCAGCTTCACCATCTTAATCAGGTTCTTGGCCAGTCCAAGCTTCAGTTGTACACCCTCGAAAGGGCTCATATCTGAGACCTGGTTTTCAAGCTATTCCACGATGGAACGTTTAAAAATTTAATTTTCCATTGCTACATCATATAGTGTAAGTAAAATTTTATTATAACAACTAGGGGGGAAATATATGGTAAAATAACAATAAACGTTATTAGAAAAACAATTATATTAATGTGAAATTGGTTACTAACTACTAAGTAATAAAAAGGGTTCCAAAAGTTTAAATTTTTTCTAATATTATAATAATATGCACAATATGATCATTTCGGTATCAAACCCACTGGCCATAATGCAAGAGCGGTGTGTCCCCAAGTTTCGGCGCTGTGGCGATCAACAGCGCCCGTGTTTTTATTGTGATATTTGTGTTTAAGAACACGGTTTTATGAGTGAAATTGCGCGTGAGTCGTCTTTAACCTGTTACTGTAGCGAGAGTAATAATAATAAAATAATTTCTTGTGGATGGATGACAGTTTGATTCATTGTGATTAGTTTGGTATAAGTCTCATTTAATAATTCAAACAGGTTAATGAGAAATTAATTTTTTTGTAAACCTTTGTAAATTTGATAATGACAAACGCTAGATAAAATTTCTTTAAACACAAATTAATTGTGTTATTTAAGTGACACTAAAATCGTAATCTCGTATTAAATAGAATTTTCTTGAATTAGGAAGAAAGATTCAGAAGTTTTCAAAACTCGATTGTCAACAAGGCGGCAGTGATACCACACGCACAATGTACAGTCACTGGCTCAGCTCTTGCCTCTTCCATTGCAAACATTTCTTGTCAACCACTAATAGAACACTTCCTAAAATTTGAAAGAGCCTAAATATTATATTTGCAATAAACACTGATAATTATATACACACTGAATCCTATAGCATTATTGTCACATCTAAATAAATAAAAACGTGTTATATCACTAAAACTAAATAACTGTAATAAAAACAAACTAGTGATTAAACTATACTAAGCACTGTCAAATCGATAAAGAACTGAACACGAACACACCTCAAAGTCAAAAGTCAACTAACTTACCTTATTTCTTACTGGAGAAACATTTCTTATCTGGAAATATCGTCGATCGGAATTCGTTTTACGCTTGGACTGAATATTCAGTCTACACTTTCCCTTGAGCAGAGTATACCTTACGCGTCGGACACAGCCTCGATGTAAACGAACTATGAGTTTACTTCATCAACTCTTCATTATTTTTCCGCATGTTTTATTAGTACCACAGTATTATTTTAACTATATATAAATAACACAGTTAATGTTTGCTCAAATAAATTTTGTCTAGCGTTTTTCGTTTCCGAGTTTGCAAGGTTTTACAAAAAAATTAATTTCTCATTAACCTGTTTGAATTATTAAATGAGACTTTTACCAAACTAATCACAATGAATCAAACTGTTATCCATCCACAAGAAATTATTTCATTATTATTATTTTTGCTACAGTGACAGGTTGAAGACGACTCACGCCCAATTTCACTCATAAAACCGTGTTTTTAATACAAATATCGCTATAAAAAGCAATTTAGCTCAAGAAAAAATCTCCGGCATAATTTTTCCTTAAAGAATATAAACTGGTGGACACTATAAAATTAGTTTGAAAATTATTGCTTACTTATTTTAAGTTTGTCAGCAAATTAAAGCTCAGAGTTTTGTCATCTCAGACCAGTGGAGCGAGGGCGTTCCGCCAGTACCAAAGTTATTTTATTCGAACTATAGCGGGGTCGCGCGATCTTGCGTAAACTGGCGCTAGGCCTACACTACGGAATCGCACCAGGACCGATCGCGACGATCGGCTTCTTGCGATTCTCCTAAGTTCCTAAGGGTAATGACACAACGGAGCCGGGCAGGTCTCTGGTAGCCTAGCTGTCGTACTTGCTTACTGCTATGTAGAATTGAAGCATGCGTTCTAGTGGGAGCGCGCACGACGGAGCCGGGATGGTAGCAGCTAAGCTCAAAGCGAGAAGACTTGCCAGGTCGATTGTTACATAGCAGTAAGCGGAGATGGTTAGACGTGCTCATCAACATTATTACGGTGCATTTCGTTTGTTTATTACGGTCACTCAGTGGATCCTTCTCAAATCGGCTTAGTTAGGACTGTCAATCAGTCCGAAGACCGAGATCTCCCCATCAAATGAACATGAAGGACCCACGGAAGTGAAGGTGACGGAAGTACGCACATTACAATTTGATGACCTTAAATTAAAGAGGGTTTTATGATACAAATGAAAGCAATTTCCCAAGTAACATTTTATTACAGTTTTGTTTTTAATAAAGTGAGTATTACAATGAGTAAAATTACAGTAGAAGTTATATTTACATTATACAGTATATTACAGTACTCAGAGACTGATGTGCCTAGCGTTAAAATTTGTTGAAAATTAAGTATACATTTTTCTTTCATTGTAAAAGCAGACATTACATAAAAATGTATGAAGTTACTCATACTTTGCCGAATATATTCTATTATTACAAAAATATACAAAAAAATAGAATATATTTTTATGTTTTATATAACACAAAAACATAGAATACGTCATTTTTAATGTACACATAGTAAATTTAGAACACTTATTGATTCATACATAGTGATGTACTAAATTTGGAATATATAATGCCGAATGCACAGTCAATCGACTTTTTCGCTCTTGAGTGACGTTTATTATACATTTCTTCATCAGGAAAGACATTGAATGAGATGATTCAGGGGCGCAGCCAGAAATTAAGTCGGGGGGGGGGGGGGGGGGTTTATGGGCCACTAATACCAGGAGGTCTGGGGGGTATGGAATACCCCCCAGGAAAAGCGGGGTCCCCCCAACCACCGGAAAATTTTTGACATAAATTTGTGAGTTTTACAGCTTTCTGAGAGCTATTTTTTAATCCTTACACTCGTCAATAAGTAATAGTAAATTCATTTAAGTAAAACAGATTAAACTTAAAATTATTTTATAATAATATACAGAAATTTTAAAGAGCATCAACACAAAATTATAGTATACTGCTAAATGATTTAATGTAATATGTAATTAGTAATTAAAAACACATAATAATTCTTTTGAAATAATGAAACCGTTATTAAAAATCACTTAAACTTTTATTCATAAAGGTTACAAAGTAATATTAATTCTTCGAGATTTTTTGGCCAGCTCATGTAGAATTTCGTCCTCTGTTATTGGAATACTTGGATGAATAAAGGCTGAAGCCAGCCCATTAAGCCGTTCCTCTGATGTTCTGTTCCTCAAGTATGTTTTCAGCAATTTTAGGGAGGAAAACGACCTCTCTGCTGTGCATGTCGTTACTGGTATTGTTGCTAATATAGAAAGAAGGGAATGGACTGTGGGAGTGAGACCAGTGTTGCAAAGCCTCAACTGCATTTTTTGGCTTCCTTTACTATTTCCTGCCATATTATGACTTCCTGTCGTTTCTAGATCATAAAATTCCGCCACATTCTGAATATCGTCTGAGATGTCACATTCTTTATTGGGTTGCTGTAATATTGTTTGGAATTTGGAAAGTATTTCACTGTGCGTTTCAAACTTTTGCCCAAACGCCTCAACCGTGTTCTCAATAAATGGGATGAACAATGATCTCGTAAAGTAATCTTCAACAGAGTCAGCTGGTACATTGTCCCTCATTGTCTGCCGCCCTGTCATTCTTGGTTTGACTACAGGTATCTCGAGATCTGCACAGAGCTCACTTGCTTTCTGAAAAATCGGTGTAAAGGTTTGGATTGCCTCTTTTCTATTCTCAGCTAACTTATTTTTTACTGTCTTAGCAGTCTTCATGGCAGATCAAGGTTTTCTTTCTGTAGATACACACTCAGAGGTAATGTCAGTGAAAACACATACTCAATAGAAAAGAGGCTGATAAAAAAAATCACATTTCCCAATTTAACACTGGAGAAGCTGAGCGTCAATAGCTGTTTTTTTATCACTCCAGGTTTTGATTTCATCCAGCGCTGTCAGTATAGGGCGGAGTAACTCCACAAAAGATTGAACAGAATCATGACGTTCAACCCATCGAGTTGGACACATTCTTTTCAGCTTTTCTTTCTTTCGTGGTCATTGTCCATTTTTTCAATCTGTGCCGATAAAATTGTTTGCCTTTTTGGTGTGTTAAAAAAGTTGTATGCACTCTCAATTGTACCCATGCAGTTTCGCACTCCTTGAACAGAACAACCTTCTGAAATGCAAAGATTCAAGCAGTGTGAGCTACAATGAACATATAAGGCTTTAGGGTACTTTTCCTTTATAATAGCTAGAACACCATTCATATGGCCACTCATAGCCCCTGCGCCATCGTAACCTTGACCTACCATAAATTGAGCTTGAAGACTTAGATCGTTTATAGTTTTGCATATTACGTCAGCCAAACCTTTTCCAGTCATGTTAGTGACAGGAATGAATTGTAAAAATTCTTCGTGAACTTTTTCATTTTCTACAAATCTAACAAAGAATGTCATTTGAGCTATAGTTCCTACATCTGTTGTTTCGTCAACAAGAATAGAAAACCATTGAGCATCCTTAACTTTCTCAACTAGCTTTGTCAAAATAATTGTGTTCATGGATGTGATTATCTCGTTCTGTATTTGCCAGCTTGTGTAAGTTGCATTTGCTCCTGCATTCTCCAAGTGATTTTGCAAGACAGAATCCCCAGATTGAACCCTGAATCTCAATAAGGATTTAAAATTTCCCTCTCCTCTTTCACTAGGCTCGTTGAGCAAAACAGGTCCAGAGTCCCTGTGTCCACGGAATGATAACCCTTTTCTTGCAAGAAATATCGCTGTAGATATAATTGGCTTTAATTGCTCTCTGTTCTTGTTTACTTGTGCAGCATGACCTGCATCTAACACCTTGTCAATACTTGGGATGGTTTCGTTTGTTGTAACTACAAATGTGCCTGCTGTTTTAAGACAATCAGAATGATATTTTGCCTTTTCATGCTGCCGAAAAACTTCCCTGGCATCTTTCCAGTTTTTGAATGGAACCTTTACTAGTTTTCCAGGACACGATCTTTGTTTTCCAACAGTAGTACAAAATAAAGCACAGAACTTACAATATGCTCCGTCTTGGGATGGTGAATATACGAGCCAATCCCACTCTCCACACCATTTTGCAACAAACTTCAAGTTTCTTGGCCCAGACGACGGAAATGTGTAACTCAAGCTAGGTTTCCAAGGGTTTAGAAGAAGTTGTTTCCTAGTGCTGGCATCAATCTGAAATGAACAGAAAATAATTAAACACTGTAATAACCCACAAATGAGATGGATAACGACAACAAACCATTTTAAAAATGTGTTATTATTTTTTTCTTTATTAGGGGGCCTACTAAAAACTGTTGAAAGTATTTGTTTTAAATTGAGTGATTTGTAAAACAAAATTTAATTTAAATTTGTTTTATAGTACATCACTTAACTCATACTCGTGGCACCCCCCCCTCACCACAAAAGTAGGATGAGTTGTAAACCAGGCACAGATAATATTTTTCTCATTGGTAGTGACTGCCCATTGCAATAGGTTTATCGCGTTTATTACTACTACTTTCATTATTATATGGAGGGACTTGAAAAATAATTAATATGCGCGCACAGGCACGCGAGCGTGATCAAACTTAGACAACAATTAAATTCATACACAATTGATTATTACCTGTTTTCCAATGTATAGGCCAATATCGTATTCAAAAGTTGTTGTTGTAGAGCCCATTACTTGTACAACAGTGGGGGCTGATGAAATATCCTTTTCTATTCTTGGCTTTTTAGCTGTCACGGCACTAGCACTTGGCCCATATTTGTCTTCCATGTTTTCCAAATCTGGAGTTTTGTTGTTCACATCTACAACAATACAATACAAAAAAACTAATTTTAGGTTTAAAAATTATTTAATTTATCTCTAACGTGTGTAACTGTGAAACAACTGTAAAAACTGTGTAACAGTTTTATAATAATTTATCACTAAGTACTCTTTTAACAGTAGTTCATACACAATGCGGCCAAATATAGGCTATAAGAAAAATGGAAGATTACGTTTACCTGCACACGTTAATGTTGAAGATTCCTTTGATGCAGAAGCATCCAGACTCTGGCTGAAGAATCTCCTAATATCCATTTGTGCTTCTGCCTACTAGCAGCCACAGCACTTATGAGAATGATAGTCACTCCCGAACAAGCCTAAACCTAAACATAGTGACACCTAAGTGACGCAGATTCGTTCATCGTTCATGCGTTAGGTCAAACGGTCAAACCACCACTGCGGCGCATGCACGCTCTGTCTCCTGCGATGCAGTGTTGCCAATCCGAAAAAACATTTTATACCTACGCACCTATACTCGCCACGCCACCCACCCAGCCGACTCAATTGTAAACTCTATTCTGTGAATAGTTTGACGTTTTGTTTGTGAGTCATCCGTCCCCATAATACTAGTTTAATAAATTTGACTCATTAAAATATTTTTCTGAAAAAAAAACGCTGAGCTCTGGGGGGGGGTTTCAACCCCCAAAACCCCCCCCCCTCGCTGCGCCACTGAGATGATTGATATCTTTAGAATTGTTTTCAAGGTCCTTTTCAGTAGCAACTGGAATGTAGAGTGGTTATAAAACATCCCATAAAACTTCAACTGTTTCCTTTATAATTTTACCTAACGTAGAAGCTCCCATTTTGAAAGCAAAGGACAAGTTATGCACCAGTTGCTAAATATCGGAGCGTAAGCACTAGCCTCTCTTCTGACGTTATCGGATCTTTGTGCCAATTTACCCAATGTTTTTGCAATCTAGAAGAAACTAGTACTTTAATTTATTTTCATTCAATCTGACATACTGATAGCAGAGTTTTCTAGAAGAAAATAATCTTCATCAATGGAACATGCCATCAAGATTTTAAACATTAAAGGTAATCCCTTCCTTACCCCCTCCCAAAGATGACAAGGACGACAGGCGACTGACTGAGCGTTATTGTGTGTATGTCCAACTTCCCGCCAGGTATAACCATTGATTTTACTATATAAAGAGTTACTCCATCCATATGGGAGAGTTGTGGCGAGGCCCCAAAACTGTTTTGAGGCCCCACGCTGCGCTGCGCATAGCCCTATTTCCTCTCTCTCTCTCGCACGCTCTTCCGTCACTGTCTCACTTCCCTCCTCTTAACCCACTCTCCCATTCTCCAGACAGCCGCCCCGCCCTCTCCTTCCTCAGGTCCCACACACAAACAACATCCTGCTTAGATAATTGTTTACGTTATTCCATATTGCCAACGTTTATCCGGGTTCTCTGTTTTTATATTTGCTTGCATCTCTTTCGAATAATAAAGAATACTGTGTTGATACTATTACAGTAAAACTCAGTGTGACATTCATATTGAATAAAGAAATATTTATAATTGAATAAATTAAAACACCATATTGATTTATATGATTAACACACCGTGTATTTGTAAATAGACACACTTGAATAGACCGCTAACTTATCGGCAATGCTGGCGATAATTACTGCTGATTTAAGTAAACATTTTCATATTATTTAGCCCATCTGAAAAATCTTTATTTATTGTATTTTAACCATCGATTAGGTGATTAAATCGACTGTTGTACTCAATCATTAGTTTTTCATATTCGGTAATTGATTAAAAAAAAAATGTTTTCAAATCCAATTAATGACTCTCCTTTCAATTACGAAATGAATCTGCAAATATTCCAGGAATATATAATATAGTGAAATATTAAATTGACAATCATTTCTTTGACAAAATAAATATTGAAATAGGCCTATGATATTTATATAGAATAATACTGGGCAAAATATAAAACCCAAATTAGATTCAAATTTCATGATAGACTTAGAAAAAAATCATAACAAAACCACTAATTTACTTCTATACAAGATACAAATAGCTTTCATCTTATGGCCTGATTCAGACAATCTGTGTATGGGCATTTAATTTAAAATAGCATTATTTTTTATTTTATTATATGCATAATATGTTTTATTATTACTGTCTGAAGCATTAACATATTATTTGGTTCCAAGTAATTGCATGATTGTTTGTAAAATATTTCATTGTTTGGTGAATGGTCAGTTTTTATTTTTTTTCGGAATCATGAAGAGTTGTGACTCTATTATTACTTCTTGAGAAAAACAATCTCAATGTCAATCGCAATTGGCTAGGAAATATTATCGTGATAGAATATAACTAGACTACTGATTATTTAGATTCAATTTTCATTATTTTAATCAGGTTGTGAAATTATTGTAAATTTTGTTTATGTCCCCCTTTAAAAAATACCGTTTTATAACATTGACTGAATCAGACCATTGTAAAAAGTATGTCTAAGGTGAATATAATTAAAGTTAACACATCTGTTTTTCATACTACATTATTTTACTAGATGTGAAAGTATGGATAAACTGCAATTTATTTATATTTTCAATTTCTCTGGAAAAGACACTCTGGAATTACACTGGTAACACTTCACAAGTAGCATGACCAGCAATAACATAAGAAATAACTAATTTTAAGTAACCACAGTCTAAATAATAACAAAATTAACTATAGCCGCACTCTGTGGCGTTTTTAATTATAACAATTCGAATATGACTTATTTACACAACCGAGAATGAACAGAACAAACAATGCCAAGAACTAACAAAACTATATAAACAATAACTATTACAAATAAACAATAATATAGTTAAAAAATAATATGTAAATTTGGGTTTTGCGCATATTTTGACCTGTAATAGTATGGTTTCAAATTGAAATATATTTAATCATCAATTATATTTTTCAGTAAATGTACATTAATTTGGTCAGAGCCAGTTAATTTTTTATTTTTTAAAAGATTAACAATACTCTTAATTTCATTTAAATCTGTTGGACTTATAAGGAATGAATATTGATAGTAAGTACGTAAAGGTGGAAGGGTATTGGAATGTACAACGTCTGGACGGCTAGACTGGATTGTGATAAGGTGATTGTTTATCTTATCAATGACGGAAGGCTCACGCATAACTTCACCGTTTGGCAATTCAATTAGCTCAACTATTTTCTTAGAAAACCCACTTGTCAAGTTATTTATTACCTTCCACTGCTCAGATACATCAACTTTACAGTTTTCTAATAATGTTGAATAATAATTGTTTTTTTTTTTTGTAAAATTGATCACATTATTTAATTCATTAGTACATTTTGCAAAATAATTTTGAAAAACTGTCATATGGTCTTTTCGTAAAAATTTTATATAATTTTTTACGTCTCTCAAATTTATATAAAATGTTTGGTATGTGCTTATATAAAATGTTGGTGTTATTCAGGGACTTAACAACTTAGCCTTAAACAATTTAGAACTACCACCATTTTTCTTGCTACTTCTAAATATACAATTACTTAAAATATCAATAAACTTACAATACGTAGTATTTACATCATTTTAGATAATGCATAATGTTTTAACTAAACATCTGTAACACACTGTTATTTACATTGATAAAATAAAAAAAAAAATGTCCCCTAACATTTTTCATATTCACAAACCCTTAAGGCCTAAATAAAAGATCGCGATTTCTTTCCGTGCAAGACATAGCACAGCAAGGAATAATATCCCACTTTGACCCACTATCAAGGCCAATCGACGACAGTAGACAGGTGCAGTGGTGACAGTCCGGACGAGCGTCTTAAAAGAAAGAAGAGAGAATGAGAGAATGGGAGGGAGTGATTAGTTTCCTTTACTGCTCCCAGGTTGTGCAACCGAACAGTCGAAACTGGAGGCAATTTCGACCTCTTTAACTTGATTGACGACAGGTTACAGCACGGTCGCTCCCATTTTCCGTGCCTCAAAATGTAACATTGGATGGAACTATCTTTAATTATTTTTTTATTTATTCATAAGACGCCGATCGTCAAGATATGGGCGAACATGGATTTCGATTGAGTGTGATGAGTGTAGATGAACGAATGTAGTCGTTGTTACAATCTAAGGCCGACTATTCCTTAGAAAGTGTCATTAATTATTAGCCCAATGACAAATAAACAGCCGGTGGTTATCAGCTGATCCCTCTCAAAATGTGTTATGACTCTGATTGGGATCGAACTGAGAACCTTTAGCTTATCTTCTATGTATAGTAAAATCAATGGTATAACCCGCTAGGCTACCAGCGGGTATGCGAGTAAGTTAATATGCTAGTAAGCGACCATCCAGTCTGCGTTGTGTCTTTACTAAGGCCCGGTGCACACGAGCGAGAATCGCAATAAACCGATCGACGCAATCTCGTGATCTCGCCACTGGTTCCAGATCCAAGTTTATGGCCAAGTGGTCCAATGGTTTTTAAAGTGTATGGCATAGCATTGGACGGTGCACACGGGCCGCTGTCGATCGCCAGAACGCCGAAACTCGTGGATAAACCGCTCTCAATATGGATGCCAGTGGGTTTGATACCGAACTATTCATAAGATAAATCAAATATAATAGAATAATATTAGAAAACATGGGGGAGCTCGGCCTCGCCAAGACGCTCTGCTACAGGCCCTTTTGTGGAACTCGGTCTACGGCCTCGCGGGGCAAAGTTCGGCTTGCGGCCTCACCAAGGCATTCTGCTACATTCCCATTTGTGGATCTCGGCGTGTCACCTCGTAAGGAAAATCGGTATACGGCCTCGCCATAATTCTTAAGCAGAATGACCATGAATTTTGGTTTTTGGGGCATAAACATAGTGGAGCTCATAAACATAGTCTTTTCTCAAATCTAAAGGTATATTAGTAATTATGAGAAGAACACCTTTCATTTGAGATCCCACTTGGGTATATCAATTTAACATTACCCAATTTTGGGTTTTCGAATATATTTTTGATTGGGGGGGGGGCAGAGCCCATCTCTTCCAAAATATCATGGTTTAAAGTGATTTAGGAGATAAATACCTATAGTTTAATATCCTACTTTCAGCTAGAAATCGATAATGGTCTCATATTGCTTTTTCTGCTTGAAGTCGATAACACGGATGTTAGTTCGAGCAAACAACGCTGATTTTATAAGGGTTAACCTAATTCTGTAAAATGCAAAATAAATAACATTTATTATACCACAATACTACTAAGTGACTATAGCAACACACACGAATACTACGATACCTAGAAAAGAAGACGGTAGGTTTTACGCGCATCTCCCATGACGTCAAATGTACAAAAGGCAAAAATGAATACAAAAAAATTCTGTTCTAACTCCCGTAATTACAATTCCTGCTGATAAGTGATAAATAACTTGCTTACTACTTAGCTGAATGTTTCTAAGCAATTGGTAGATTTAGTTACCAGTATAAAAAGAATAAACAAATCAACTGATTTCGCACATGTAACGTCACAGTCTACTGCGCAGCCTCGTCGTGATAATCTAGGAGCCTCTGGTGCAGAAATCAGAATTTTCCCAAGGTTGAATTTTCCGGTGCCAATGGATTTCTCGTGGTCAAAAATCCCCCCCAAAAAATTAAAAAATCCTTGGAGCCAAACAAAGTTTGTCCTGACGTGGCTTGTTTTAGATAATAAGATATGAATGCCAAGTAATATTACGGCCAAACACTTTCAATGTAACGCTAAACGTAATATTTCAACCCGTTTAGGAGTTGTTTATGGCCTCAAACCCCTCCAATATTCCCGTATTCGAAACTACTAGTATCATAGACCTTCTATTATACCAGACAGTCCCATTCCAGCCAGAAAATTGAAAACTGTAAAAATCGGAGTGGAGGCAGAGCAACCTAGTAGGAACCATTAGAAACACTCTTATTCCCATTGATCCATGCGACTCAACTGGCTAACTCGGAAACTAGACTTGTGACGTAACTTGATGACGTCACTCCCTCCTCATATCCCCTCGAGGCGTTTACTTTGCTTACCGTGGGAACTAGAGCGAGCGCAGCCCAACCCAAACATTCAAACAGATTATTCAACTGTGTCTCCATTTCAGTTGGCGTTGGAGGTTTTAATCCTGGAATACTATACTCGGGCACTCAGTTCAGTACTTCAGAGAATCTTTAGTCCTAACGACCACCATGTTCCATGATTAATTATTAAATTATTTCACAAAATTACTTTTTTTAAATAAAAAACCAGCAATTATACAAAAACTATATTATATAAAAACCAACTTTAAATTAAAAAGTTGTAGAGAATCGTATGCTCCATAAAACTATGCTTTCAGAATACTAATTCGTCCAGTCTGATAATTAAAAAATGTTTAAATTAGTTTATTATTCGGGGCACCGAAATGCTATTTTTTTTAATTTTAAGCCCTGTTGTATAAAAACTATAATTCCTCAAACACTTCTGGTTGATTTATTAATTACTTTGGTTAGTTACAAAACTTTTCTTCGCTGCTCAAACTTACCTGACCAAGAAATAAAATTTTTTCAATTAAATTAAAATCTTGGTTCTTAAAACATGAATGCATTGATTTTTTGACAAATATACAAATATAATAAATAATTATCTTTAAACTAATGAACTGTAATCGTGTAGGTGGAATTTAAATGTATTTCAAACTATTGTCTTGCGCTTTAAAGTTTTTTCATATTTTGAAGGAACCTCAACACAGGCTCTGCCTACTGAGGCCCTATATTTTTTGAAAGATTAGTTCTCTATATTAGTTTAAAACATATTTTATCTATGCAATAATAATGATAAAAGTATTAAGTGTACTATATGTTAAGTATACTAAATAATGTGGCACTAATTTATTTTCTTGTATACTGCGTTTAAATTGTATTCTTCTATATATTAATGTTCAAAACATATATTATGCATATACATATTTGTACACTCTTGTATCTTTCAAAAAATTTAAATATCCTATTCTAAATAAATAAGTTCCTCACTACTCGAACATTTCATGTCACGGGTTTTAATTAATTAAGCAAGGGTTTCATTTTAACGCTTATATAAATTATTTGCCACAACAACGTTATAGTAAACAGTTACCATTATAATACTGGTTTCTTCCTGTAAAAAAAAGATTTGCCACATGTGTACCTTAAATTTAATTTTCTTGCTTCAAAGAGCGTTGGAATCTGGTGGCGCAGTGCTGCAACCCATCTACTTGGGAACAAAGTGTTTAATATATTGTAGGCAATAAGTTCCATGCTCGGTCCTCTTAAAACCGACTTGGCGTCCGTTCAATGGTTGCCATAGACGTGGACATTACTAGAGAAGTCTGTGGTGTCCATATTGGATGGTAATCAGGGTTCGGATGTTGTGTAGGAGAAAGAACTGAGTGTCAGACTTGCTAGTTAACTGTAAATGTAAATCAGACCAACACTACGTGGTTCGGATTCCACGTAAAGCTGTAGGCCCGACTATTAATAAATTGTTCTTTCTGAGGTACAGTTAAACTCAGTTAGTAACCAGACTACATCATTCATACTCATCCTACACTCATAGCATCATTCATATTCGCCTTAAAATACGCACAACGTTGTGTCGGCGTATCATAAGTAAGTAAGAATGTAAGAACGAAACCATGTTTTGTACGGCCGAGTTGTCTACGTTTTTATTATGGCAAATTTTATATTTTCAACCGCTAAAATTAAACCCTATTTATTGGAAATGTGAAAATCTTAGAATTTTTCTAGGGTCGACATGGTTAGAGCTAGATTCAGTCCAAATTTCAAAATTGTACTCTTGTATTAATTTACCTTTTCTGTATGTTATTAGGTATAATTATTATTATCAAAAGTTATAATAACTTGACACTCCTTTTACTACATTTTATCTTTGTTATATACTCAGTATTCGATGATTTAGTGTTTACACGTATTTTATTCATTACAGTACACATTTAGAACGGGGGAGGGGGAAGTTTAGATAAGCTGAAAATATTTTTACTTTGCTTCACTCTACTGATATATTTGTTCAGTGTCTGCTTTTTTGCCTATTACTAATTTTTATATCTTCATTTGATAAACATTTTATTGTATTTGAGGAAAGTGCCGATTTGGTTAACAAATACAATTTAAGCACCTTTTTAAAAATCACAAATACTAAATGACTGTAAATAGCACCCTGGTACATTAATACTGTAACACCATCATCCATCAAGACTCACACATCCCTTTTGACAAGACTGAAATTACTAAATTTAGCAGTCGATATTTCGACAAAAATCATCCTAATCAGCTTGTCCTGAATCTTCTAGACAATAGTAACGCTGTATACAGACTGAAAAGACAAAATGTATTAGATCTTCCAGTAAGATTTTTGTTACTTCGGGCAATCGTCAATCGACAATCATGAGGGGTTGTGTGTTGAGTAATGATTCATACACTATGCACTATTATATGTCCACACAACTTCCTCCCCTTTAAAATATTTTTTTTTCAACTCTTGAACTTGGCCGAATATAAGTGTGAATTTTTGAAATTTTTTTGGTGTTTGCTCTTTCTCTCCCTAGTACTTCGTCACCAGTTGAATGGGTTTTTTCGCTAATGAAAAATGTCTGGACACCCGATCGGAATACACCGTCAGTGGAGAAGGTCGAAGCTATTATGAGCATCAAAGTTTACAGTGACATGTCTTGAACTGAATTTTGCATACCATTAAAAACAATGGTTCTTTATTTAAAAAAAGTAATTTCTTCATAAATATATGCGTGGTTTCAGCCTTCAGGCAGTACCAGTACAACTAGTACAAGTGATGCCTAAACATTTTCAAGGAGATTTATGACAATTTATTGAGTTCGGCAAAAACTTAAACTTTGATTTGTATTATTCTTCGTGTTAACATTTTACAGCTAGTCGGCTAATAGTACAGATTTATTAATTTATTTGTTAACTTAAAATTGAACAATTCTGCCGTGCTACTGCATCAAGCCAGTTTTGATAGATCACATAAAGATTCCTTAGACGGCTCTCATAGCCTAAACTAGTAGTTATACATAAAATCTTCAGTTAAAACTATTAAATTTATCTCTTTTTCTCAAACTTTCTCCTTAACAAACTTACCTGACCAAATAATAAAAATGTTCCAAGATGTCCAGTTTTTTCTTTGTCCTCAATAACAATGCTTCAAATATAAAAAGCAATATAAAATATGTTTTCATCGTATAATCATTTTATTGTGATTAAATATTTTATATTTGAAAATTGATTATGAGTTAAATTAGTTAACTTTAATTATCAGTCTAACAAGGTAAAAAAGCATGCGGTATAAAAGAATCATTGTACTATTTTGGTACACATTTGGTACAAACTTTAGTGGCATGAATCAAGTAAAATTTAATCAGTATATCATCCACATAAGCAATTTTGATTAAAATGTGGTTTAGGATGGGCTATCGTAGATTGATTATGGCATAACCTTAGATTACAAGTTATTCATGAACAAACAAAAATTATATTAAACTTTGAACCTGCTGTTAGAGTTTCCCTTACTACCAGGCAATTTTCACGCATCTGCCGACATTGATATATACATACAGGGTAATCAACTCAAGGTGGCCACAGTTGGGATCTCAAAATGTACTAATTTTACAACAAACTTTAAATGGGGAAATTCACCATATTTTTTATGTTCATTACAATCACCTTTTTCAAATTTCAAAATTCTGTCGCCATTTTCCAAGTAGCGGACAACTTTGAAATGACTTAATGTAACCCGTATTTTGCATGATGGATTTAGATTTTAATAGTGATTCTAAGACTTTTTTACTCTTTGTATTATTTTAATATATTTGACCGTTTTCCCGTTAGGAGCGCTGAAAGTTTAATTAATTTTTATATTGAAATAAACTTTCAACACGTCCACTTTTTCGATGTTCGTAAACTCCATATTTATATTATACATTGAGTATATCATTACATTATATATATCGTACGGTTTGTTGTCAGCTACCATTTGTTAATTGTAAAGCTGCGATGTATATTTGGATAAATATTCAAAAGCCATGATTATATATTAATTGATTATAAAATGTAAAGTGATCTCCTGTCACAAAGCTAAGTCCAATCCATCCAGCCATCTAACACATGCCTCACTGATTTATGCTGACCAATCCCTCCATAAAAGAGCGCTGGGTAAACTCTGTAACTTTGTGATCCATTGTTTGGATATACTCCCCGCAATCACATGATTGATCTACTGTCAATCCCCATTTATACTTCCAGTAACTGAATCTGCCAACGCCAGTTCGGGACCGATGGGGTCTGATGTTGTTCGCGTCCACAGCAAATCTTTAAAACTGCACGTACACCCTGGGTAGTTGTAAACGAGCAAAAAATCTGGTAGCAGGATTGTCACGATTTTGTGATCTTCCAACTATGGTAGCTACCACAAAACATTTACATAATAAAACAGAATTATTTATTTAAACATCTATACAACAATATTTCAAGTACACATGACACAAAGAAACAATACTAATTTATTTATCGTTAAAAACTACTTCAGACGACAATTATTAACAGTTGTGATTCCAGTAACAGCAATTAATAGATTAGATGAGTTAAAATAAAAGGGAAAATTGCAACAATAAAACCGCTGATTGTTGCCTAGCATTACAATCATGCTAGTATTTTCATTTGTATTTGGTGCGGTTATTTTTAAGTAACTGTTACTGGTGTATATGTATAGTTATGAGATATTAAGTGTAAGAGAGGACTTAATGGTCCTAACTTAGCCACACCTAATAACACTTGTTTTCATTTCATGTCACCGATTTATAGCGTAAAAATAATATAAACACGATAAACAGCATGGTGGCGCTGGTAGCGCAGTACGCTAAGTTAGAGTGGGAGATCTATTACACGCGGGACATGCCTGTGGGCAAATCTCAAATATTAAACAGATTGGATGTTCACGAGCATGTCCACATAAGCATGTCTATGTAAAAAAAATACCCTATATTACACGGAGGATTTGCTTGTGAGCACGTTGATGTGGACATGCACATGAACAAAACCTCGCGTGTAATAGATCTCCCTTTGGGACTCAAAACCAAAATCAGTCACACACAAAGTTCATCAAGGATCCATTCTTGAACCCATTTTATTCATTTTATATATCAATGCCAATGACATATCTGATTACCTTCCTGGCAAGCTCCGCACTATCTTCACAGATGACAATTCCATTTTGGCCTTTCAAAAAGAATTAAATAACTTAGAAAAGGAATCCTTCCTTAAACGTTCAGCCATTTCTCAATACTTCTCAAGCATCAATCTCCGTATAGATCACACAAACCCCAATTTCTTCAGTTCATGGCAAAATAGAAAAATAAACACTTTGACCAGATCAGGTTCACATAGTACACCTAAGTACAACTGTGAAGCTTCCTTCCGTTGTACATAATAAGAATGTGATCAGGGAATCACAGTTTGTTGATTACTTTGGAGTGAAGCTGGTCGGTGGTCTCAGGTGGAATACCGTGTTGATGAATAATTGGCAAATCAACTTTCTGCCAACACATTTGTTCTAAAAAGCATTTCTTTCCTAAATAACATTGCTTTGTCAAAGCTGGGTTACTTTGGCTTGATAAGGTACTCAGTCGTACTCTATGGGGTATATCTGTTTACAATAGGCTAACATATTTGTTCTTCAAAAAAGAGCTGTAAGATGTTATTTAAAAAATTAAACCAACAGAATCATGTAAAGTTCATTTTAAAGAACTAAGCTTATAAACCGCACCTACAAGTTCGAAGTTTTCTTAAGTTAAAGAACAACAACTTGAAAGGGCACGTCAGCATTCTACGTCAGAAACAGAAATATCAGTCTTTCAATATATCATAATTTGAAACTGATTTAAAACAAACCCGAGTATGTTACTCTCTTAATTACCATCTAAGCTAGCTGAGATGATGAATTTTAAAAATTCGCAAAGTTTTAAAAAACGTTTAATTGAACAGTCCTTTTACCAAATACCTAGTTACCTAAATTTACATTTTAACAATTTTAATCCATAAAAATCCATATAATTAGTCCGTCGGCTATGTTCAATGATTGAATAAAGAGTATTTTAAATCACTAAATTTCAATAACACAAGCATCATCGTGCAAACTATATAAAAATAGCAGCCAATTTAAACAACATTTTGAACAGACTGTACACAATTGACGTATAGAAGTATGGTGGGAGATGGATATTCACTATCTCGCTTGCACACCTCTCCTACACACCTAGAACCATGTACTATTATGAGGAAAGTGGAATTTCATGTCGCTGTTTTGCCATTAGAACTAAAATTTGAACTACACTCCTTTTTTTAGTGAGTGCTTACATACGAGTTAAACAGATAAATAACCTATCCCATGTTACATTGTCACTAAATTTTGCCACTAGTATTTTCATTATATTTGGTACGGTTATTTTTTAAGTAACTGTTACTGATGTATATTTTATATTGATGCATATGAATGAATGTCTTTATTTAAAGGCGGAGTTAGGACCCACTCAACCTTCTGTAAAAACTATACAAACAACATGAAATATAATTTCAAACTAAAACTAAAATTCAAACAAAACGTAATTTACAAAGTGTAAACTACCATTCAAAGACAATAAAAACTGAAAAATTATTAACATGCAACTAATACAATTTAATAGTTACAATAATCTAACATACTTACAAATTAATATAATAAATTACATTCTCATAGATTCATTCGCTCATGCAATCCGCCATGAAAACAGTGTCCCCACATCACTCCCGCGAGGTCCGCAAAAGTAGGTCCTTCAAGTCAGCCTTAAAACCAATGCTATCATCCATATTTTTCAAGCTGTCAGGAAGGGAATTCCATGAACGACAGACTGAAACCGTAAATGATTTATTGAAAAACATTGAGTTATGATGGGAAATAGACAGCTTATTAGATCCATATCAATTTATATGTATATAGTTATGAGATTAAGTGTAAGAGAAAACCTAATGGTCCCAACTTTTCCTCACTAAATAACACTGTTTTCATTTCATTTCATGTCACCGATTCATAAAAATCGCCGACTTAGCCAACAACTGTATATGGTGTGTGGAAGAGAGCAGTAAAGTAGGGGAAAGTGCACAGCCGCATTAGCTGAAATGTTTTTTTTCCTCTTTTATATGGTCATGTTATACTTGTACTTACAAAATACAAAGTTGTTGCAGTAAGATGGTTATTTTTTTTTAGAAAATATGTATTTGTAAAACTTCAACAGCTTTCCCCATTTAATTAAATAAAAATAATGCATTATGAGTTAAGCTTTATTTTTTGTAATGGCAATGGCAGAATATACCTCTTTAAGAGTCTGTCGGCCAAGTTGCTTGTAATCTCATAAGAACAATGTTATTTGCGAATTCATATTTTTTCGTTATTTATTGACCAAAAGTTATGTATGAGGTGTCATTTTAAACGTTATCATACTGCGCGTTGGGTTTGCTTTTCATATTTTGAATACATATGCATATTTTTGAAAATATATGAAAATAATAACATAAAATTTAATATTTGTTGTATTTTATTCTATAAAACTAATTAGGGATGTGAAAAACGATTCCAACGCTTAATCTTGATCAAATGCAATTTGTTTGGGACAATCCGTTTAAAAATAACTGTAATTTGGATACGCCTGATTGTAGTACGGTTAGAAAATAACATTATTCTTATGGGATTAAAATCAACATGGCCAACAACCTCTGACAGCCTCTTAATAAATTGTTGAAATAAAGAATTTCTGAAACTTTCAGCGCTCCAAGTGTCGAAACGGTGAAATATATCAAAATAATATCAGGGCAAGAAAGAACTATACTAATACAACCGAATGTACAATATGCATGATACCTATCTAAAAATAAGACATAATTGTCTTAGATTGCTCTGATGATATCTCATATTACAACAGTTTTATTTAATTTGCAAACTAGGAATGTGATTAAATACAGGTATTAGAATTATTGCCTCAGTGTTTGGTACCAATATAGAGCGACGGCAGATGACGATTACAAATGCATAAAGCGTTTGGGTGGGCAGGTTGGGGCAGGGCCAGTCTCTCACGAGTACGCCAACGATAAGAGCTGAGAAGGAAGAGGTGAGTGGCGTAGTGCCTAACGTCTTTCCTTAGGCGGGTGGGTAATGGAGTGAGGAGGGCGTGATTGGAGACAGCCAGCGCAACCTAGCGGCGGCTCTGACAACTACACGACACATTAAACCAAAACTACGACCAGCTCACCCGTATGATGGGATTTTCTGGTATAATAGAAGGTCTATGCTAGTATGTTCTTCACTTATGACTCATCCCAAAATCCTAGTCTGAATCTGCCCCTGAAAGACCAACCTTTTCACCTCTCGCCTATATCCAGCTGACACTGGCCGTGAGTTATGTTATGTGAGTTCTATGTGACTGTCTGTACCTTCAACCTTGCAGCTCACTGCTACTGGAGGGGAACTGTAATGGAGGAAGTAATCCTTCTATCTCCTCTACGCGCCATTCATTTTGGAGTTTACCTCATACACTTAAGGTTATTAGTATATTACTAGGGGACACACCTGCACGCTTCACGTGCCAACCCCACCACTCGCTGTGCTCGTGACGCTTCGGCCTCGGCATGTAAATTTGACTTCAAATATTAGTAATTAAACTATATTGAATAAAATCATATTATTTAAATTCATTTACAGTAGCTCACTCACTGCACTTGATTTGCATTCTATTTATAGTATAGTAATTACAAACATCCAATGTTATTATTAAGCCTATTTTAAAGGTTTTAATTTTATTTAATGGCTGATTATAACATACACAGACACATGTATTCGCTCTTTCATAAGTAAATAGATATTTTGCTGTGCTGCGCTCTGTGTTTAACCTAACATTTTAAATTATTTTAAAACATGTATTTTATTTACAATCTGTTCATACAATTTCAACAATAAGTAAATCTCATCAGGGTAATTAACCTGAGTCAGAAACAACCCTTTGGTTGCCCTGACTTACAATGTTTTAAAAGTAGGAAGAATTGAAAGAAAATAAAATTAGTTAAATCTGCCTTTTAAATGGAGACTACTGTGTCTCTTAAGGCGGTAAACACTGCTTATATTGTCCAAAAGATTAACTGCTAGGTAGTTTTGGTGGTTCTCGAGTCTCTGAAGGTATTTCAAGTTTTTCGTTT
The DNA here is from genome assembly GCA_035578905.1 of Stictocephala bisonia. Classification (NCBI taxonomy): domain Eukaryota; kingdom Metazoa; phylum Arthropoda; class Insecta; order Hemiptera; family Membracidae; genus Stictocephala; species Stictocephala bisonia. The sequence goes on along the minus strand of JAQJVL010000598.1, from coordinate 207,478 downwards.
TGATTTTATCTTTTACAATTGGTCGGTAGTGTAGTTGGTTCAATCCCAGCTTCATGTTCTAAATGTTCTCAGTTCGATCCCAATCAGAGTCAATACATTTTGAGAAGGATCAGCTGATAATCACCGGCTGTTCATTTGTCATTGGGCTATTAATTAATGACACTTTCTAAGGAATAGTCGGCCTTAGTTTGTAACAATGACTACATTCGCTCATCCTACACTCATCACACTCATTCGAAATCCATATTCGCCCATATCTTGACGATCGGCGTCTTATTAATAAATAAAATAAATAAATAAATAAAATACATATGGAATTTTAGTGTCTTCGTGAATGGTTTGATTTCTAATATACCAAGGGACATCTAGAATAAATCTTAGGGTTTTAGATTGGAACCATTGAATAATTTCAATTTAGGAAGTTGATGCTGTTCCCCAGAGCTCAATGCCATAAGTCCTGACTGGTTTCAGTATAACTTTATAAATTAGAAGTTTATTTTCTGTTGATAATTTTGATGTTCTGTCTAAAAGCCATTACAATTTCCGCAGTTTTAAATTTAACTGCAGTCTCTTATTCCAAACATGTAGCTGCCATGTTAGTCTCCGATCCAGATGTATACTAAGGTATTTAACATTACTTGTCTGAGGCAAAATTATATTATTTAGTGAAACTGAAGGACATGTTGTAGTAGACAATGTAAAGATAACATGGTGAGATTTTGTTTCGTTTATTTTAATTTTCCAATGTTGTAACCAAATAGCTAGGATGTTTAGATATTTTTGTAACAAGTTGGAAGCTAGTCTCAAGTATACATAGTATAAAGGATAGGACCAAGGACACTACCTTGGGGGACGCCTGATTCTATAGGACGCATTGTTGTGAGTCTTGATACTTAATTAGGAATAATCTGTTTGAGAGATATGATTTAAGTATGTTGTAATAAGTATGAGGCAGTAATGACTTAATTTTAAAGAGCAGACCCTTGTGCCACACTTTGTCAAAGGCCTTACTCACGTCTAAAAAGGCAGCAGAACAAAATCTTTTATTCTCTAGGTATGGTTCTTTCACTACACTCACTAACCTGTGGACTTGTTCAATTATCGAATGCCCTTGACGAAATCCGAATTGATGTTGAAGGATTAATTATTTTTCTAAGATCAGAGGGTTGAGTCTTTGTAACAGAAGTTATTCAAACAATTTAGATATGATTGGAAGAAGACTAATTATTGGTCTGTAAGATGTTACTTCATTGATTGGTTTTCCCGGTTTTTGAATGACTGCAATTTGAGATATTTTCAATTGGGGAGTGAAGAATTCAAGTGAAGAATAGCGTTGAATATTATAGTCAATAAAACGATCCCCTTTCTGGGAAGTTCTTTAAGTAAACTACCAGTAATCAAGTCGTAGCCGGGAGCTTTCTTTGGGTTAAGATTACTGTTTATAGCTGTTTTTACCTCTGATGGAGTGAAACCTTTTATAGGCAAGTCAAGTTTATTGGAAGATCCTAAGTAATCAGTAATTTCTTCCTCAAATGTAGATACTATGGCGTGTGGTTTGAATATATTCTTTAAATGATTAGCAAGGTCTTTTAAGATTTTTTGTTGCTTTCCAAAGGGAATAGTCAGTATTATCGGTTACGTCCAGGTTGGCTGTGAATTCAGAAAAATGTGCATTATTCACTTTTCTAAGCAATCGTTTTAATTTTTGGCTTGATATATTTAGATTTAGTTTATCTTCTGGATGTCGTGAGTTTTACCAAATTCTTCTTAATTTTCGTTTATCTGCAATGTTATTTTTTATTTCCAAGTGTTGCCTTTTTTTGTTATTAGCCTTTTGCTTTGGCTGAGGTGTCACTTTCCATGCAAAATCCTTAAATGTTCTGTTCATATATTCAACAGCGTCATCAAGTCGATCGTTTGTCTTCAAAGGTAGTGACAGGTTTAAATGCTCAGATATAGTTTCTCTAAAACGAGGCCAATCGGTCCATCTATTGCAGAAGCAAGGGGGAATCGATGTTTGTACAATTGTTGAGCTATGTCGTCATACACTAGCGATTACTATACAGTATATCACTAGGGACACGAAAATAAAACACACGCAATTTAAGTACACGAGCGTTTATTCACCTTGAAACACAATAACACTGAATTCACAACTCACAATGATTTGCACTACCGCAATATCCGAGTTGTTCCACACTAACGAATTGAACAATCACTCACTGACTGAAAACTCAAAACTGAACTTAGCAACGGTGCAGCCGCCTTATATACATTTATCACAATCTAGAATTTCAAGAACAAACTCGACCCCGAAGGCTCCAGAAGCCATGGAACATATTACAACAAAAAGAAAGTTATAGAACATTCTGTCGTCAATATGTCAAAATACGACAGTATGACATCTTTTATCCTATAATTATCAAAAGTTTAATATTAAAGCATAAATAAAATAAGTTTATTGTTTTAAGTAGTCTATTTGGTAATATTTACACATAACTATTAATTTTAACATAAAAGTTGTATAGCTTCATGAAGCTACTGGAAAGTTCTAATGTAACCTATTTGATTCTACTCATACCTGGTAATTCAAATTATACTATTATGTAATATTTAATATATTTACAATTAATTGAGCCTATTACTACGTAGCCTGACATAAAATAACATAATATAGCAAATCTTAAACATGATTTGAAGGTTTTACCAAGTTAGGTTACATATAGGCATAGTACTAGGCTAGCCTACATACAACAATTGTCCCCCCCTAAAACCTTCAATATCTGTTTTATACATTTCTTACTTTTCTAGGTCTTAAATTATATCTATTCCTAAGTCTAAAATCTTCATCATGCTGATCATCCAGAAGTATCGTTGTTCGTTGATCTTCGTTGGATTCAGCAGCTTCATCACCAGCCTGTGAAGGAGGTATCCGTGGTTGATCCTCTTCTTCGGCTTAGGTGTTCTCTCGAAGAGTCCGAGGTAGTATCTTCAGCTCCGAAGCGTGGACTTTGATCGGTGGATCGGATTTCAGGAGGTACACTCCATTCCCCAGCTTCCTTTCCACCTCAAATGGCCCGAGCCACTTCCGAGCCATTCCCGCATGGAACTTCTGAAGTTTGTTGCTCTGGGAATGATTTCGACGAAGCACTAGTGTACCTGGCCTGAATTCAGTTTCTTCAGGCTCATCATTATTCTCCGCCTCTCTCCTTGAACGAATTTCTGCCTGACGATTCATGTGTTGAATCTTGATTTGATTTTCATCATTCCAGGCAGCAGGATCCACCGGTTCCTCTTCTCGTCCGTGGATGATATTCCAATCACCGGTTCTTTTTATAGGCCGTCCAAGAAAGAGTTCCGCCGGGGAGAAGCCTGTGACGCGGTTTGCCCGCTGTCTGATGGCCAGAAGAGACTCATGCAGGTGTTGGTCCCATTTGGTACCTATGTTCTTTGTCAAACAAATGAATCCTGAACATCTTCTTGAGTTCCTGATTCCTCCTTTCCGTGGGGTTTGCCTGTGGATGGTAGATAGGCGTAGTCCAGTGCTCAATGCCCCATTCAACTAGAGTTTGCAGCCACTGTCTTGATGTAAATTGGCTGCCATTATCCGTCAGGAGACATCGTGGGTAACCATAACGGCTGAGGACTTCTGTGCGCAGAATCTGCAGGATCCGTCCCGATGTTGCTTCCGGAATGGCGAATGCTTCCACCCACCTGGTGAAAAGGTCTGTCACCACCAAGATCCCAGTTTTGCCCCGTGATGTTCTGGGGTACGGGCCCATCAGATCAAGAGCAAGAACTTCTCAGGGTTGGTTTGGTCGACGTCCTCTCATGCTTGTATTCGCCTTCTGGTTGTTAGCCTTGGTACAAGCGCAGATGGTACAGGATTGGACGTACTTCTTGATGTCCCGATGCATGTGCAACCAGAAGAAACGTCGCCGAATTGATGTGTATGTTTCTTCTTGCCCAGGATGACCGGCTTCAGAACTGTCGTGGTATTTCTCTAATATCCAAACTGATTGAGACCTCGGAATGGCGATCACCGGAGAAGATCCAGGAAGATGAGACGTGTACATAAGTACATCATCTTCCAAACGGAAGTGTTTGTAACATGCCTTGAACTGGACTGGAACAGTCCTTGATTCAGTACTCCGTTTGCTTATCCAGGACTTCATTCTGCTACAGGACGTGTCTTCAGTCTGCCACTTTCTTATCAATTCCAAGTCGATGTCACCATTCCCTTGTTGGATTGCCAGAAGAACAGGTCCTCTTTGTATTTTTCTTTCCAGTACAGGAAATTCTCTCTCCAGGAGTTCTTTGTTTGACTTACATCCGTCCGCAGGATTCCTGGACAAACTGTCAGCAGCTTGATTCAGTCTTCCTGCTACGTGATGTATTTCAAAGTCAAAATCAGCCAGAATCAAAGCCCATCGCATCAGTTTTGACTTCGTTCCAGAAACCTTGTTCAACCACTGAAGCGATGAGTTGTCTGTGAACAATTTAAATTTTCTTCCCTCCAGGTAGCCTCGGAATTTTCCCACCGCCCAAATTACAGCTAAAGCCTCATTTTCAGCTGTACAATAATTTTTCTCGGTAGGGAAAAGTTTCCTGCTCGCATACTCAACGATATCCTTGCCTCCATCTGCCCTCTCGTGAAATAGGTCAGCTCCAAGTCCTACATCGCTCGCATCGGTCTGCAAGCATATTTCCCGTGTTGAATCCAGATAAGCTAATCCTGGAGATTCGCAGATAGCCTTCTTTATATCCTCGAAGGCCAACTCTTCCTTTTCTGTCCATTTAAATGGTTTGTCATTATTGAGGAGATCCGTTAACGGCGAAACCTTGGACTCGAAGTGTGGTACAAAACTGCTATACCAGCCGCAGAGCCCTAAAAACTGTCGCACTTGACGTTTAGTACGAGGTCTTGCGTACTCCTCAATAGCCTTATTCTTCTCAGTTTGCCTCTCCAAGCCCTTGTCTGTTAACACATGACCAAGATATTCCACCGAGCTAGAGGCAAACTGACATTTCTTCATTTGGCAGGTAAGTCCATGTAATTTTAACCTTTCTAGGATTCTGGCCAAATGTTCCAAGTGTTCAGAGAATGTCTTGCTGTATAATAGTACTGTATGTCATCTAAATATACTTGACAGAATTCCCCAGTATATCCGGATAAAACTTTGTCCATCAAACGCATAAATGTAGCGGGAGCATTTTTCAACCCAAACGGCATAACCTGAAATTGGTACAGCCCTCTAGGCGTTGAAAAGGCTGTCATAGGCCGTGAAGATTCCTCGACTTCCACTTGCCAGTAACCCGAATTCAAGTCCAAACTGCTGAATATCTTTGCTCCGTTGACTTGCTTGATAAGATTTTGAAGATCAGGCATTGGGTAGGCATCGGAAATGGTCTTATTATTTACTTGCCGCAGATCTACACAAAGTCGGTATTCTCCATTCTTCTTTTTGGGTAGGACTATTGGGGAAGCCCATCCTGATGACGAGGGTTCAATCAATCCTTGACTTTCCATTTCCTTTACTTTTTCTATTACAAACTTCCTTTTGTCGGGATTAAGTGAATAAGGTCTTTGCTTAACTGGTGTATTATCCTTGCAAACTATTTTATGTCTAACAGTGGTTGTGAATCCGACTTTATCCGTAATTACCTCCGGAAATGTGCTGAGTAATTTCACTAGTTCTTTCCTTTGGTTAGTATTTAATGGTCCTGTTTTCAGATCTGTCAAAACATTGTTCTCCAAATTTGGTTTAATTTCAAACTTTTTATTCTCTACCCAGCCCAATCTTACTCTGTTTTTATGGCCGAAAAATATTTCCTTTGCTGTATAATCTATAACCACGCCGTATTTCTCCAGAAAATCATGTCCTAATATAATTTTTGGAATTAAATCTTTTACCACTTTTACCGGAATAAAAATTAATTCTTCTGAACATTTGGCTTCTAGAAAGGTAAATCCTTCAATCTTGTAGTTCACGTCATGACAAAAGTCCTTGACAAAAGTCACCTTGTCTGAGCGAACTGGTCTTAAAAATCTAGCCACATTCATACTAACGAATGAGTGAGACGCTTGAGTGTCAAGAGCTGCAGTACAATGGTTATTGCCAATCTTAAGTGTGATTGCCGGGCGGGGATGATCAGCCCCACCATCTCCTCGAATCTGACCAATACAAGACCATTTAACCCATGACTGGTCGCCTTGGGGCATAATCATTCTTCCGGAACCATCCCCGCCCCGATTAGAACGGTCCCGATCTAGTTTTGCCGGGCAGCGAGCCCTAACATGCCCAGTAAGCCCACATTTGTAACAATTCATAGGTTCATTTGAGGCCGGAACTTTGGTTTTGGATAAGTGGCAGCTAGTCTCTTCATCCAGCTTCGCCACAATATTCCTTAGTTCATCAAACGTTTTTGGCTGGGCCACCTTAACCAGTGACCTAACCTTATCATGTAGAAGTTCCATGATGTAAGGAACACTCTCATTTATATTTCCTCCATTATTAATTCTCCTGAATAGCTGTAATTTTTGAATAACAAATGCCCCGGCTCTCATGCCACTAGGTTGAACCTCTGTCAAAAATTTCTTTGTGATAGAGGCCTTTACAGCCTCTGAGTTAAATCGTTGTAAAAATTCCTGTTTGAAAGAGTCCCAGTCTAAACTTAGGCCTTTAATGTTTTGCCACCATGTCCCTGCTGAACCTCTCAACTGTTGACTAATTACTTGCAAATAGATTTCCTTTGGTATGCAAGTACGTTTCAGTAGAGATTCACAGGTAGTGAGGAAAGTTATGGGACATTCTTCCAACCTTCCTTGGAATTCCGGTAAGCTATCCTTTATCACTTTAGGGTCCACAGGTAAAAACACGGGCTGTGACCCCTGATTACCGGAATTTGTTATTGATTTTTCTGGCATCGTCATTTTGTTTTCAATCGTCTGAATTTCGTTTTTAAACTTTGCTTCGATATCGTTTATTTTGAATTCCAATTCTTTTTTATTGCCTGTAATATCGTTTATTTTGAGTTCCAATTCTTTTGTATTGCCTGTGACCTCTGCCAATTTAGTGTCAACATCAGTTTGAAATTTCGAGAATGATTCAACCGTATCAATTATATCAGATTCTAAACTTTTAACTTTAGTGTCCAATTTTATATAATTTTCCCTTATCTTATTGTTTGGAAACCAATTCATTCTTTATCTCTGTTGACTGGGCTGCTAGCTTTTCTGACTGGGCTGTTAGCTGCGCCGAAATTTGCGCGATTATGGTACTCACCATATCCGTCGGCGCTGCTGGTGGTGGGGGCCTCCTGATAGTCGAACTCCTCTGGGTTCTGTCCTTTATCCTGTACGTCCTGGCGTAAACGTAACTCGAGGTCACATTTTCCGCCGCCCGTCGGCAAACCACGCTCCTCCAGCGCTGCGCTCAACATCGCCGTTGTCATTTGGTCGATTTTCATCCTGTAGTAATATCCTGTCACGGTCGCCAATTTGTCGTCATACACTAGCGATTACTATACAGTATATCACTAGGGACACGAAAATAAAACACACGCAATTTAAGTACACGAGCGTTTATTCACCTTGAAACACAATAACACTGAATTCACAACTCACAATGATTTGCACTACCGCAATATCCGAGTTGTTCCACACTAACGAATTGAACAATCACTCACTGACTGAAAACTCAAAACTGAACTTAGCAACGGTGCAGCCGCCTTATATACATTTATCACAATCTAGAATTTCAAGAACAAACTCGACCCCGAAGGCTCCAGAAGCCATGGAACATATTACAACAAAAAGAAAGTTATAGAACATTCTGTCGTCAATATGTCAAAATACGACAGTATGACATCTTTTATCCTATAATTATCAAAAGTTTAATATTAAAGCATAAATAAAATAAGTTTATTGTTTTAAGTAGTCTATTTGGTAATATTTACACATAACTATTAATTTTAACATAAAAGTTGTATAGCTTCATGAAGCTACTGGAAAGTTCTAATGTAACCTATTTGATTCTACTCATACCTGGTAATTCAAATTATACTATTATGTAATATTTAATATATTTACAATTAATTGAGCCTATTACTACGTAGCCTGACATAAAATAACATAATATAGCAAATCTTAAACATGATTTGAAGGTTTTACCAAGTTAGGTTACATATAGGCATAGTACTAGGCTAGCCTACATACAACAATTGTCCCCCCCTAAAACCTTCAATATCTGTTTTATACATTTCTTACTTTTCTAGGTCTTAAATTATATCTATTCCTAAGTCTAAAATCTTCATCATGCTGATCATCCAGAAGTATCGTTGTTCGTTGATCTTCGTTGGATTCAGCAGCTTCATCACCAGCCTGTGAAGGAGGTATCCGTGGTTGATCCTCTTCTTCGGCTTAGGTGTTCTCTCGAAGAGTCCGAGGTAGTATCTTCAGCTCCGAAGCGTGGACTTTGATCGGTGGATCGGATTTCAGGAGGTACACTCCATTCCCCAGCTTCCTTTCCACCTCAAATGGCCCGAGCCACTTCCGAGCCATTCCCGCATGGAACTTCTGAAGTTTGTTGCTCTGGGAATGATTTCGACGAAGCACTAGTGTACCTGGCCTGAATTCAGTTTCTTCAGGCTCATCATTATTCTCCGCCTCTCTCCTTGAACGAATTTCTGCCTGACGATTCATGTGTTGAATCTTGATTTGATTTTCATCATTCCAGGCAGCAGGATCCACCGGTTCCTCTTCTCGTCCGTGGATGATATTCCAATCACCGGTTCTTTTTATAGGCCGTCCAAGAAAGAGTTCCGCCGGGGAGAAGCCTGTGACGCGGTTTGCCCGCTGTCTGATGGCCAGAAGAGACTCATGCAGGTGTTGGTCCCATTTGGTACCTATGTTCTTTGTCAAACAAATGAATCCTGAACATCTTCTTGAGTTCCTGATTCCTCCTTTCCGTGGGGTTTGCCTGTGGATGGTAGATAGGCGTAGTCCAGTGCTCAATGCCCCATTCAGCTAGAGTTTGCAGCCACTGTCTTGATGTAAATTGGCTGCCATTATCCGTCAGGAGACATCGTGGGTAACCATAACGGCTGAGGACTTCTGTGCGCAGAATCTGCAGGATCCGTCCCGATGTTGCTTCCGGAATGGCGAATGCTTCCACCCACCTGGTGAAAAGGTCTGTCACCACCAAGATCCCAGTTTTGCCCCGTGATGTTCTGGGGTACGGGCCCATCAGATCAAGAGCAAGAACTTCTCAGGGTTGGTTTGGTCGACGTCCTCTCATGCTTGTATTCGCCTTCTGGTTGTTAGCCTTGGTACAAGCGCAGATGGTACAGGATTGGACGTACTTCTTGATGTCCCGATGCATGTGCAACCAGAAGAAACGTCGCCGAATTGATGTGTATGTTTCTTCTTGCCCAGGATGACCGGCTTCAGAACTGTCGTGGTATTTCTCTAATATCCAAACTGATTGAGACCTCGGAATGGCGATCACCGGAGAAGATCCAGGAAGATGAGACGTGTACATAAGTACATCATCTTCCAAACGGAAGTGTTTGTAACATGCCTTGAACTGGACTGGAACAGTCCTTGATTCAGTACTCCGTTTGCTTATCCAGGACTTCATTCTGCTACAGGACGTGTCTTCAGTCTGCCACTTTCTTATCAATTCCAAGTCGATGTCACCATTCCCTTGTTGGATTGCCAGAAGAACAGGTCCTCTTTGTATTTTTCTTTCCAGTACAGGAAATTCTCTCTCCAGGAGTTCTTTGTTTGACTTACATCCGTCCGCAGGATTCCTGGACAAACTGTCAGCAGCTTGATTCAGTCTTCCTGCTACGTGATGTATTTCAAAGTCAAAATCAGCCAGAATCAAAGCCCATCGCATCAGTTTTGACTTCGTTCCAGAAACCTTGTTCAACCACTGAAGCGATGAGTTGTCTGTGAACAATTTAAATTTTCTTCCCTCCAGGTAGCCTCGGAATTTTCCCACCGCCCAAATTACAGCTAAAGCCTCATTTTCAGCTGTACAATAATTTTTCTCGGTAGGGAAAAGTTTCCTGCTCGCATACTCAACGATATCCTTGCCTCCATCTGCCCTCTCGTGAAATAGGTCAGCTCCAAGTCCTACATCGCTCGCATCGGTCTGCAAGCATATTTCCCGTGTTGAATCCAGATAAGCTAATCCTGGAGATTCGCAGATAGCCTTCTTTATATCCTCGAAGGCCAACTCTTCCTTTTCTGTCCATTTAAATGGTTTGTCATTATTGAGGAGATCCGTTAACGGCGAAACCTTGGACTCGAAGTGTGGTACAAAACTGCTATACCAGCCGCAGAGCCCTAAAAACTGTCGCACTTGACGTTTAGTACGAGGTCTTGCGTACTCCTCAATAGCCTTATTCTTCTCAGTTTGCCTCTCCAAGCCCTTGTCTGTTAACACATGACCAAGATATTCCACCGAGCTAGAGGCAAACTGACATTTCTTCATTTGGCAGGTAAGTCCATGTAATTTTAACCTTTCTAGGATTCTGGCCAAATGTTCCAAGTGTTCAGAGAATGTCTTGCTGTATAATAGTACTGTATGTCATCTAAATATACTTGACAGAATTCCCCAGTATATCCGGATAAAACTTTGTCCATCAAACGCATAAATGTAGCGGGAGCATTTTTCAACCCAAACGGCATAACCTGAAATTGGTACAGCCCTCTAGGCGTTGAAAAGGCTGTCATAGGCCGTGAAGATTCCTCGACTTCCACTTGCCAGTAACCCGAATTCAAGTCCAAACTGCTGAATATCTTTGCTCCGTTGACTTGCTTGATAAGATTTTGAAGATCAGGCATTGGGTAGGCATCGGAAATGGTCTTATTATTTACTTGCCGCAGATCTACACAAAGTCGGTATTCTCCATTCTTCTTTTTGGGTAGGACTATTGGGGAAGCCCATCCTGATGACGAGGGTTCAATCAATCCTTGACTTTCCATTTCCTTTACTTTTTCTATTACAAACTTCCTTTTGTCGGGATTAAGTGAATAAGGTCTTTGCTTAACTGGTGTATTATCCTTGCAAACTATTTTATGTCTAACAGTGGTTGTGAATCCGACTTTATCCGTAATTACCTCCGGAAATGTGCTGAGTAATTTCACTAGTTCTTTCCTTTGGTTAGTATTTAATGGTCCTGTTTTCAGATCTGTCAAAACATTGTTCTCCAAATTTGGTTTAATTTCAAACTTTTTATTCTCTACCCAGCCCAATCTTACTCTGTTTTTATGGCCGAAAAATATTTCCTTTGCTGTATAATCTATAACCACGCCGTATTTCTCCAGAAAATCATGTCCTAATATAATTTTTGGAATTAAATCTTTTACCACTTTTACCGGAATAAAAATTAATTCTTCTGAACATTTGGCTTCTAGAAAGGTAAATCCTTCAATCTTGTAGTTCACGTCATGACAAAAGTCCTTGACAAAAGTCACCTTGTCTGAGCGAACTGGTCTTAAAAATCTAGCCACATTCATACTAACGAATGAGTGAGACGCTTGAGTGTCAAGAGCTGCAGTACAATGGTTATTGCCAATCTTAAGTGTGATTGCCGGGCGGGGATGATCAGCCCCACCATCTCCTCGAATCTGACCAATACAAGACCATTTAACCCATGACTGGTCGCCTTGGGGCATAATCATTCTTCCGGAACCATCCCCGCCCCGATTAGAACGGTCCCGATCTAGTTTTGCCGGGCAGCGAGCCCTAACATGCCCAGTAAGCCCACATTTGTAACAATTCATAGGTTCATTTGAGGCCGGAACTTTGGTTTTGGATAAGTGGCAGCTAGTCTCTTCATCCAGCTTCGCCACAATATTCCTTAGTTCATCAAACGTTTTTGGCTGGGCCACCTTAACCAGTGACCTAACCTTATCATGTAGAAGTTCCATGATGTAAGGAACACTCTCATTTATATTTCCTCCATTATTAATTCTCCTGAATAGCTGTAATTTTTGAATAACAAATGCCCCGGCTCTCATGCCACTAGGTTGAACCTCTGTCAAAAATTTCTTTGTGATAGAGGCCTTTACAGCCTCTGAGTTAAATCGTTGTAAAAATTCCTGTTTGAAAGAGTCCCAGTCTAAACTTAGGCCTTTAATGTTTTGCCACCATGTCCCTGCTGAACCTCTCAACTGTTGACTAATTACTTGCAAATAGATTTCCTTTGGTATGCAAGTACGTTTCAGTAGAGATTCACAGGTAGTGAGGAAAGTTATGGGACATTCTTCCAACCTTCCTTGGAATTCCGGTAAGCTATCCTTTATCACTTTAGGGTCCACAGGTAAAAACACGGGCTGTGACCCCTGATTACCGGAATTTGTTATTGATTTTTCTGGCATCGTCATTTTGTTTTCAATCGTCTGAATTTCGTTTTTAAACTTTGCTTCGATATCGTTTATTTTGAATTCCAATTCTTTTTTATTGCCTGTAATATCGTTTATTTTGAGTTCCAATTCTTTTGTATTGCCTGTGACCTCTGCCAATTTAGTGTCAACATCAGTTTGAAATTTCGAGAATGATTCAACCGTATCAATTATATCAGATTCTAAACTTTTAACTTTAGTGTCCAATTTTATATAATTTTCCCTTATCTTATTGTTTGGAAACCAATTCATTCTTTATCTCTGTTGACTGGGCTGCTAGCTTTTCTGACTGGGCTGTTAGCTGCGCCGAAATTTGCGCGATTATGGTACTCACCATATCCGTCGGCGCTGCTGGTGGTGGGGGCCTCCTGATAGTCGAACTCCTCTGGGTTCTGTCCTTTATCCTGTACGTCCTGGCGTAAACGTAACTCGAGGTCACATTTTCCGCCGCCCGTCGGCAAACCACGCTCCTCCAGCGCTGCGCTCAACATCGCCGTTGTCATTTGGTCGATTTTCATCCTGTAGTAATATCCTGTCACGGTCGCCAATTTGTCGTCATACACTAGCGATTACTATACAGTATATCACTAGGGACACGAAAATAAAACACACGCAATTTAAGTACACGAGCGTTTATTCACCTTGAAACACAATAACACTGAATTCACAACTCACAATGATTTGCACTACCGCAATATCCGAGTTGTTCCACACTAACGAATTGAACAATCACTCACTGACTGAAAACTCAAAACTGAACTTAGCAACGGTGCAGCCGCCTTATATACATTTATCACAATCTAGAATTTCAAGAACAAACTCGACCCCGAAGGCTCCAGAAGCCATGGAACATATTACAACAAAAAGAAAGTTATAGAACATTCTGTCGTCAATATGTCAAAATACGACAGTATGACATCTTTTATCCTATAATTATCAAAAGTTTAATATTAAAGCATAAATAAAATAAGTTTATTGTTTTAAGTAGTCTATTTGGTAATATTTACAAATAACTATTAATTTTAACATAAAAGTTGTATAGCTTCATGAAGCTACTGGAAAGTTCTAATGTAACCTATTTGATTCTACTCATACCTGGTAATTCAAATTATACTATTATGTAATATTTAATATATTTACAATTAATTGAGCCTATTACTACGTAGCCTAGCATAAAATAACATAATATAGCAAATCTTAAACATGATTTGAAGGTTTTACCAAGTTAGGTTACATATAGGCCTAGTACTAGGCTAGCCTACATACGACAGCTAACTGTAATAATCACTGGTGAAAGGTCGGATGAGAGGTCCAAGGAGCTCACTATGTTTGGGTAATTTCTAGATAACCCTTTTGTTATGAAAATATTGAGAAGATCAGGTACGTTTTGTCGATCGGACGGCCAGTAAGTTGGTTCACCTGTAGACATATAATCTAGATTACACTCATTCATGGTTTTTAATAATTGGCGCCCTCTTGGATTGGCAACGTTTGTAACATAATTTGAACCATTTAACATTTGTTTATGCCGCCAGCTGAACAATTAAATTTAAGCTCCATAAGAATAAAATTGATTGTTTGAGGCCGTCAGGACATATATATATATATATGGTAATTTCGTAAATCTAGCTCCGTTACGACTTAGAAATCAAAATCATCTTTTGAATAAAAAAGAAGTAATAAGGTCAGAAAGTGAGTGAACTAAATGTCCCGATTGTTTTAATATATAGGATTTTATTTATGGTTGTGTTGTTTTAATTAGTTAACAACATATTAGTGTTAATAGCATTCTTTATTAGTGTTATGTGGTACTATTATACCATAGACCTTCTATAGGTATATTTGAAGGTCAATGTTATATGTAAATATGTTATATAATTTTATCGATGTTGTCAATTGCTGCAAAAGTTTAATGACATTAAATTATTATTTATTTACAAGGTACAATAATAATTTTGTCTTACCTATATGTATATTAAATAAAATCTTTAGATTATCTCCTATTGTAGAACTAAAATTGTAAAATGCCTTTCCTGCAACTGTAAAAACACTTGTTATGACATGGCTTATTGGAAATACCTTGTATGGTATTAAGAAGTACCTACTTTAAAGATTGACATGACTATCTAAGCTGACAATGACTAACTAACACTAAAATACTTGTATTCACAACTGTTATATTCAAACTAATGCCTGTGTATGCTGTTATTATTTATTTTTATAATTTCTTGAATGTATTAAATGCTTATTTTATAATTTTGTGTAAGATATGTTTTATATTGAATTTATTTTCATTCGTGAACATAAAGCTTGTATCCCTAGCATAGCCTTTAATAAATTTTACTTATCTAATAGGTCAATGAAAATTATTATAATTATCTTATTATTATTGAGTTATGCCTTGCTGGTTACTTATATTACTAATAGTTGTATTAGTATGTTATGCTTCGCCTCTTTTCAGATCTTAATGTATGGTTGTTGTTGTAAATTGAAGTTTTGTTTGATTGTCTACGTCTACCATTAACATATACTTACATCTATTTACATGAATGTTGTTACTTTGTTTACCTAATTATGTTGATATTACGTTGTTATTATTGTAATTTGATTTATTCTAGATATTTATATTTCGTTGATCATATGTGTTCTTGTTATTATCTTCTTTGTTTTAATTTGTAATATATCTCTTTTAACTTTAAGTGGACATTTACTGGCACATATGAGGTTAAGTTTACCATTAAGCCATCTTTGAATATATTCATTTGTATAATAGTGTTAACCGTTTATAATAATAATAATAAATAAAATGAAATCTTGATTCTATTATATATTTAAAATATGTCATCTAACATTTGTTATCCTGTAGTAAGTTATACTCCTAACGATCCTCGATGGCGCTGCTTTCTTTTTTGATTCAGCTGTTCCCTTTAAAAAAAACTTATAAACAAAAACAACAGCAGGAAAATTGCACAACTGATTCCGACTCTGAGCCGCATTGTCAGAAGTTTTTTTCTATACTTACTCACTTTTACTATTCACTATTCACTTATTCAGTTATTATTTAATTTAGTGGGAGGAGAAGTTGTCGGTGCGGTGCCAGTGTTTTGCACTCATCGATTCTAGACATTTGTTTGTACTGCTTTAATTTTGTAATGTACCAAGTTATTATAACCGGTGATAAATATGTGATTAGCTGTGTTAACTTGAAAACTTTGAACTGTTTAGTGATTAAGTTGTAGTATGGGTTTTGAGATTAACTCAAGTGGTAACATTGTTTAGATAGAACTTTTAATATCTTATCAATACTTAATCTTGGTAGATTCTTTGGATTTTTAATAAAGATGTCATTTCAGTCGTATTCAGAATCATTGAACGTGCGGTCATATTTTGATAATATTTCTTATAGTCAATGGGACTCGACCGTTATAACCTATAAAACCATCCATAAAGACCTAAGCACAATGGACACTTTAAACATTCTTGTATCTACTTTTGTGGACAGACCATGGATAGGTTCAGTTATTGGCTCTTTAATAGTTGGACTCAGTGGTATATTTCCATTGCTTATTATCCATGTTGATGAAGGAGACAACCTGAAGAAAGGTGGTGGTATGTACCTAGGCTATTTTGTTGTTTATTAGTATTTAGCCTGCCTATATTATGATATTGCAGTATTTATGCAGTTACTAGACGCTTCGCCAATCTTAGACTTGGTTATTACTTAGCCTAGTAGAACCAGGTCTAGGCCTACATTTTCTGTGAAAACTATCTGTTCTGTGGAGGTACGTTATATTAATATAGGCCTAAATATTATAGAAATTCTCAATTTTTGAGGATGTTATTTTTTTAATAATTCCGTAATTTTTTCATAATTGTATTGTAATATCATTCTAATAACACGAATTTGAAAAATGTCTACGACTGTTATTTCTCAAGATATCGCTGGAAAACTGCATTTGCAGCCAAATACTAGTAAATTATGCACTTTCTTTCCACCTCTCAAATTAGAATTTCTTGTTGAAAAAGGGGTGAAATATGTGTTCCTTTATATCTTTCGATGAGGTTAATTTCATCCGTGGAAAACTCTATGGTATTTATGCAGTTTCTTGCCACCAAACAAAATTGGAAATTTTTGCTAGAAATGTGTCTAGAATTGACTGTATTTTCACAAGATATGCGTTTTATTCTGCGGAAATCACATATTTTACCGAATGATTCGAAAAAACCAATACCGGTATCACAATTTTAAGTATTTTTTTACATATTTCGGTTAGTTTAAGTGTATTTTAATCATCTTCTTTTTATTTTGATGTTTTTTGGCGCTGAATACGAATTTGAAAACTGCTTTGGTCTTTTACAAGATATATCATTTCCTAAGATATAACGGAAAAAATATTTTCGCTGCTAATCCCAATTAGCGATCATTATATACAACATTTATTAATCACAAAAACCAAATTCACCCATATTCCCGTCGGAGTGACGGCCAGTAGACTGTCATGGAGGCCAAACACCCGAATTTAACGCAAATTACGAATTTTTGTTGAGTAAATAGACAATTAGGATAAGTTAGGTTATGTTTGGTTAAGTCAGTATAAAATGAATTTTTCGGGTTGAATAAATAATTTTCCTGCAAAACCCATAATATATTCATGTTCAGCATAAAAAAACATGTGAAATGTATAAAATTTATGTTTACAGCTTGTAAACAAAAAGTATTTGAACAGTGAGAAACTGTTTTATTGAAGTCGAAACTTAATCACGTACAAACACAGAAAAAATTATAACAATCGGATTGAAAATAAAAAATATATAACATGAAATATTTTGTTAGTACTGTCAGTTTCGTCTGTTAAAATTAGCTGTCTGCCTATTATTGTCAGTTCTTTTCATTGACGTTTTATTCTAACAGCTGGCTCCAGACGTTAAAAAAAGCATTCTCAAATGTCTGCGTATCATCTCAAAGACGTACAAGTTATTGTAAGATGTAAATTTGATTTTATATGTAACAAACTTCGAATGATGGGATATTGTCATTCGGTCCTCAACGTGAATTTTAGTAATGACCATATTTCGTCATTTCGGTCCTAAAGGGAAAAAACGTAAATGACAAAATATAGTCATTTGGTGCCCAAAGGGTTAAAAAAAGTTGGTTTTTCAATAGGCTATCAGATAAAAACTTGTATTTCGCTTTAAAACGAGTTTTCTGCGAATGAAATTAACCTCCTCAAAAGATATAAACAACAAGAAAATGTATTTTCAGAGGTGGCAAGAAAGTGCATAACTATCAACTCGTTTTTCACTGAAAAATCGGAACTAGTTTTTTTATCTGATAGGTTACAATGAAAAAAACAACTTTTCTAAAATTTCTTTTCATTTTAAATACATATTTTTCTAAGCTACATAGGAATATATAGTTGGTTTCAAGTAAAATTATTTTTTTGAACGGAAAAATACACATTTTACTGCCCTAACCAAACATAACCTATAACATTCAAATTTCTATTTACTGAACAAAAATTCACAATTTGCGTTAAATTTGGATATCTGGCCTCCGTGACATCACTCCAGCGGGAATATAGTTGAATTTGGGTTTTTTGGTTAATGGTTTGTGAATATAAAGATTGCGTAATGACTCCTAAGCGCTATTTGCCGAAAAAGTAGTTTTTCTGTTACATCTTGAGAAATAATTGTTATAGTCCAATATATGTAGTTTTCAAGTTTGTATTCAGCGAAAAAAAAACATCAAATAAAAAAAAGATTAAAATATTTTAAACTAATGGAAATATTATATCAAAAATATTAAAAGTTGTGATATTAGTTTTTCCAATTTTTCGATAAAATGTATGATTCGGAATATAAAGCGTGTATCTTGTGTAAATGTAGCCAATTTTTTACCTATATCAGGTAAAGTTTTCAAATTTTTTAGATGGCAAGAAACTGCATGATAACCAAAAACCTATGGTGGCCATATGCCCAATTTTGATAGGATAACTAGCCATAAAAAACAAATTTGCATATATTCGAGACAGAAAAGCGGCCGGTAGACCGTCCCCAAGGTCAGGAACCCGAATTAAAACAAACTACAAATGTTTATAAATAGATAATTGTAGGAGAAGTTAGATTTCATTTATTTATTTCTTTTACATGCACAATACAGGTTATTTACCCAATTACACCGTGCATGTTCAATGAAAGAAGACATGCAATTAATTTAAAGTTCACGATTTCATATCCAGTCCTGTGCACATACATAATTAACACTATTAACACAAGCAAACAAATAAATAATAAATAGCATAACAATAACAGTGATAATAAATAATTATAAATATCAATAATAATCAACAGCAATAAACTCTATTAACAATAACTAGGCTCCATAGTAGCGAGAGGATATGAGTGAAAAATGATATACTTTTCTCTTTTTTCTTTTTTTTTATGTAAAAGTTTAAAACTATTTATCTATATACATATCAATAATTAATTTCAATTGATTGGTTCAAGCTAGATCAATTTAAACCCCTTTGGCAGTATTTTTTGTACTGGTAAATATTATTTGCAAATATATCAACTTCTCCTGACAAGGAATTATATAATCTCATCATTGTGTTTAAAGGTGATGAAAACTGTACTCTCGTGCGCGAAAAATCAATATTAAACAAATTTCTTGACCTATTATATAATGTTGGAGCATAAAAATTAATTTTAGACAGACAAAATGAATCCAATATTTCACCTTTCAATAATTTAAAAAGAAATAGTAAATGCGCCAATTTTCTCCTTTTCTCAAGACTTTTCATTTCAAAAATACTTAAAAGCTGATTATATGATATATCAAAAGTAAAGTGACCAGTTTCTTTAAAATATAAATAGCGCAAAAACTTTTTCTGTACTTTTTCAATTGAATTAATAATATGAACAGCGAAATAAGGATTCCATACTATACTAGCAAATTCCAAATTAGACCTAACAAGCGATACATACAATGATTTTAAAGTTGAAATTCAATGAAAATTATGAGACTGCCTAATAATAGACCCTAAGTTTCTATAAGCCTTATTTATAACAGATAAAATGTGTAGAGTAAAATTCAAAGTAGGGTCTAAAATCAAGCCTAAATCCTTGAAATCGTATAATCTTTCAAGAGTGCTACCATCAATAGAATAATCATTGAAAAGAGATATTTTTTCCTTGTAAATGTCATAACTTTACATTTCCTAATATTAAAACAGATTTTATTTTTAACACTCCATGCTACAATTTCATTCAAATCCGCCTGTAATGCTTTAGAGTCCATTATGTTTATGCTGTAATGCTTTATGTTTGGTTAGGTTACAAGTAAAGAATTTACTTTCCAAGCCAAAAAAAATTTATTGTAAAACCAATTAATATTTGTGTTTAGCATTAAAAAACAAGTAAAATGAAAAAAGAGTTGTTAAAAAAATACAGATATTTGAAAAAGATATCAGACACCACAGAAAAAACTACTTAGTGTTCATCAGCCCTTCACACAAGCTTATCCATCTGTTAATCCAGCATACACTCGTCAATCTGCTTACAAGCATAGTAGTGTGTCTCCTTACAACACTCCATTAATGGGATAATTTGTTGGTTGGTGGTTACTTCTAGACTGACAGCAACGCATGCAGACCTCAACAATGGACTCACCATTGCGCAAGAATGTTCCATAAACAATTTTGCCTATTTTTGACTTTATTGTTGTGTCGATAATTCATTTTTATAGTTAGATTAGTTTTAATCATCGAATCATTTTTATTCCAAATTAAACTCAATCATTAAATTCAAGACCCATATTTGTCCTTGTTTGATCTATGTCTATTAATGCTCTGAAAACAGATTAATTGTGAATTACTGATTGTTGTAATTTGTTTTTTTTTTTTTTTTATTTTCTAGTAACTATTCTTGGTAATTAATTGAGGGCTTCTAATGTATTTTAGTATGTATATCAAACCTTCCTTTGGGTAACTTTATGCCACTTGTTATAATTGTTAGGAGCAATGAATAAACTATTTGGTACTGGTTTTTTACTGGTTTGTTGTTTTTTACCATCTCTTATCTGTATTAAAACACTTGGTAAAGGAAATACATGAAGCTCTATTGATATAATCATGAAAAACAATATATGATTTGCACATGACAATGCACTTGTGATTTGCTGGAAAGGGTCCAGCAAGGCTTAAGAAAAGCCTGGTTGTGGCTAGCGGTGGGAACTAAATTTTAATCTGAATCTGAACATGTTGTGTAATAGGTTTTGTGGATTAGGTTGTGTTTACAGATGTATGGTGATCTGTTGTATCTGGAGAAGCTCCAATTACTATCAAGGATCACCTAAACTATATTGAATCAGTACCGACTACGATTAGGCCGTAGAACAATTAGGCCTATTTTTAAGAAACAGATCCGATGAAAACATCGATGAGAAGCCTAATCAAAGCTGAACAACCTCAGAGTGCATCCTACCTTTTTTGTCAATAATAACTAATTGGCATTACGGGAAGATTATGTATATAAGTGACTAGGCTTCTCAACGATATTTTCATCGAAACTGTTTCTCCAGTCGGTTTAGCACTACCGCTTTTACTTGACTGGAATACATAGGGTGATGATTGTTATGTAGTGATTCACAGAGAAGATCAAATTTTACAAAATAAAAATTAATAGTGACCTGCTTACTGACTGAATATAGGTATATATATGAAACTAAAACAAATTTAACTTAGAAAGATTCTTGTGAAAAACTGGAACACCAGCGTGTGCTCATGGAAGGTAGCGCTAAAGTAAAAAATATGTGTGTACAGAAGCACTTGCAAATTTGCCATTTAAGACTGCGATGTTAGGATTGAGCAGCATAAAGATGCATGTACAGTAAAACCTGTCATATCCGACTGTATGTGGAGCCAGGATAGGCCGGAATTAACGTAATACAAGTGTGGTTTTTTCGTAGTGAATGTATATTGTGGTTATGATTTAAAGAAACTATGTAATCAATGGATTGGTTAGTACTGAGCTGTTAGGGTTTTCCAAAATATTAAGTAATAATTTTATACAATAGCACTCTATTTTTAACAAAAATAAAAAGTAAAATTCTGTTGGCCATTTCCTGCTAGTATCATATTTCTTAGTTAGAGAAAGAAAAAAATGAAAAGATTATATAAACTTAGTTTACTATTAGAACATACAGTAAATAAAAAAACTTTAAAATTCAATATGCTAGAAAAACTCATACTAATGCACACGGAATGGTGACACAATCCATAGACACACACTCCAGTAATGTTTCCAAAAATAGCGAAGGTGACGTTTGCTGTGGGAAAATTCCCCATGGGGCTCCCCACCTCTCCTTTCCCAAAGCCAAATGCTGGGAACTAATATTCCTTCTCTTACCAAGCCGGCGAAAGTAGTGGAAACCACTAAAGTTGTTGACACCAGTAAGTAGTGTTATTTTACTTCATGAAAGTAAGCTCTATGTAGCGGCCGACGAAGGATTACTCATTTCTCAAATGGACCTTTATTTTATTATCTATTGAATCAACAGCAATGCATTTTTGTACAAAGATATACATGCAGTGATATAAACAGCTTATACTAACAATAAATTACAGTAGGCCATTAAACAAATGGATAAAGTAAAGTTGTTGGTAGTGAAAATTTCAAACCTCATAGAAAAAACAAAAATAGCCTAAATTATTGGGTATATAATACATGACAATTAGATGAGCATTGTTCGTAGAGACATTATATCCATGAGTCATCAAATTTGTTTGAATACATATCTAGTATTTTGTCAAAAAGAAAATATCATGCATTAAAATTAACGTACTTAATAAAAGTTCAAAATTTTCAAACATTTAAAACAAGCTCATCCAGAATAAACATTTCCGTACAGTAAAAATTAATAAATAATACGTCAAGAATTAAAAATATCATTGAAATAGTAATACTATAACAGGTAATAAACTACCGGTATTCAAAACATAAAACCAACAGTTTTTCTAGTAATTTAATAAATAATAGCAATGAAATCTAATAAATTAATATTTCAGCTACAACAAAATAATACACTTCCATTAAACACATGCCCTGTCAATACTAAAGAGAACCAAGATCGGAACGTTTCTCTCCACAACTTTTTGTCGTCTAGAAGTTGGGTTGTCGTCTAAAATCGCCACTGAATGATTTTAGCGAATTAAACATTTTGTTTAGTAATATCATCAATAGACATACAAGAAGATCATCTTCGATCTTCACCAATATGCCAAAAATGTTTAAGTTCCCTGTTTGTTGATTATTTTCTTTTTATACTCTTTGCAAATCAAATGATTACCATATTTATTTTATTTTATTTATTTATTCAAAAGACGCTGATCGTCAAGATATGGGCGAATGTGGATTTCGAATGAGTGTGATGAGTGTAGATGAGCGAATCTAGTCTTTGTTACAAACTAAGGCCGACTATTCCTTAGAAAGTGTCATTAATTAATAGCCCAATGACAAATGAACAGTGGTGGTTATCAGCTGATCCTTCTCAAAATGTATTATGACTGATTAGGATCGAACTGAGAACCTTTAGCTCATGAAGCTGGGATTGAACGAACTACGCTACCGACCAATTAATATTGCAACTGACAATGTCAGTACCGTAAGTAATATGTCTAATCAGTCATGACCACAGACAGAATGAACAGGAAAGTGCATCATGTTTCCTGTATTTGATCTAAATCAAATCAAAATATTCATTTGCACGTAATGTTACAATATCTATGCACATGAAATAATTGAACCGGTGCAATATCAATATTAGGCCTACTTAAATTTTAGTTACAAAATGAAAATTCTCTGCTATGATCAAATTTAGGTTAATGCTCCTATTATTATTAGTACACTTTAAATAAACATTTACAATATCAATAATACATTTTTCAGAATAATATTTATTATTTAAATCATATGGAATAACAAAAAATAATGTTTTAAGTACATTGTAAAGACTGTAAGGAAATGCATCATATGAGGTCTAAAAAGAAAATGAAAATCCAATAAAAACAATCTCATGAACTTTAATCAGTAAATAGACATGCCTTATCTACTTGTACTGCACAAAGGTTGTTTTTATTGTCTTTGTTTTCAATATCACCACTCATTACCTAAGTTTTATATTTGACAGAGCAAGGAATTGTAATTTTGCGAATATAGAATAAGTTTATTAAAAAAAATCTTACATAATTGTGGCCCTGCTAAGTAACAAAAACATACTTGTTAGCAGGGTCCATCTTAATTGTAACGTATAATAAATGATTAATATATATTAGTATATACATTACTAATATGATAAATGTGAACTAGGTTTTATAATTTATTTTAACATAATGGCAATTGGTAGGCAAATATTTAACATAATGTATAAGTGGCAAACTTAAGCGAGTCACTTCATATTTCATAGGTAGTTTATGTCAGTATGATCTATAGAAAAATTGTTTCCAAAGATGGTGCCTTTGTATATTTCATGAGGAATTTGTGGAGCTGATAGACCTTCCCTTTCCTTAACTTGAAACAGGTTTTGTCTGTCAGATATGATTTAACATGTTCTCAGACTCTAAACATGCTTTGACTGTCAGTTCAATAGCATCTCCAACTGTATTCTGTAGGCTGTACGCTTACTTATTTTTCTGAATTAAAAAAATATCAATGAACAATAATTGAAATAAACAAGAATTTAGCTTAATTGACTTTTTCAATAGATAATTCTAGATATTTTTATTTGTAAAGTGATTCTTATAGTACTAACCAACATATGTATTATCTGTTGTGCGCTAGTGTGCTATTGTGTTTCAAGTGTTCAGTATAGTGTGTATAATCCTGTTTTTGAATTAATTTTATTTTTCTGGTGTTAAGAGTTTGCAATTTAATAATTTACTAACTCCAAACAAATCAAAAATTGGAATCTAACCTGTAAGTCCTGTTCAGAGAACCATACTGGTCAATATATGTTTTGTTGAATGTAAGTACAATAACAGTAACATACAAAAAATTATATGTATCTAACAATGAATTGAATGGACTCCGGTTATAACAACTTACACTAATGTTTAAAAGTAAATAACAAAGATACTTAATTCTAATAGACTAACCGAGAAAAGCTTATATATTATGACCTTATAGTAAATAATATTTATATAGTAAGATATACTGTTTTTTTTTTTTCTTTTATTAGCGATACAAACAATATTACTAAGATGAATGACAACAATTTGAAATATAAGTAAAAAAAGAACATGTCAGCCTAATTATAGGTCAATGAACTATCACAATAAATTATGGCAAGTCATTTTCTGCTCAACAAGGTTACCAAGTCTTAATCAGTTCAATAAGCAGTGTGTAGTGAAATATAAGGGGATAACAATTAAGCACATTTAATTAATATTATTAATTATTTCAAATAATAGAACAATTACTTATAACAGAAAACCAGAATTATAAGAACAATTACTTATAACAGAAAACCAGAATTATAATTGGGCTTAGCTAACCAAACGAGAGAATCAAATTGATCGGTCTACAAATATAAATATAAAGCTTCTTGTATAACCATCCAGGCTACATTTTTAAAATTTGTTTAGAAAATACTAGTAATACTGTAAAAATAAGTATGCATATTTATGAAAAACAACAACAAAAGATGTGAAGTAGTTAATTAAAGTTAATAAATGCATCAGAAAGTATAACAGACTGTTGACTTTGCCAAAATCTGATCTGACAGGCTACAATAATTATTAAATTTATAGTAGTTTCAACCTGAGATACTTGCTATCATTTTAAATATAGCCTATCTGAATCAGTAACAAAAATATATCACTAGTGAAGAAAGCAACAATACTTGTCAATGTTTGCAACAATAATAAATGTATTGCAATAGTAAATCAATGTTGCGAATAATGAATATATTGATAAACTATAGTTAGTAAAAATATTTATTTCGAATATCCTGTTTTTATTATTCAAACTGTGAACGAATATGAAAAGTGAATATAATTATTATTGTTATTACAAATGAGGATGACTTATTTTTACAAACCAATAGTCGGTATGAAATTTAACATATATTTCTTGTGTGTGAAACTAACATTTTCTTTCTTAAGTTATCTTCCCACATTTAAATATTTTGGGTGAAAAAAAATCTGTTGCTGTAATATGTACATTTTAAGTTCCTATAAAATCGTTCAACAAGAAAATTTGCTTTTAACCTTTAAGCTTAAATGTTTGTTTAAAATACAAACTTCAAGAGAAACTTAAAAATTTGTTTAATGTTAGATGATTAGTGACAGTATGTGTATATATATATATATATATATATACACGTATTTTAAAAAGTGTATGAAACAAAAACTAAGAAAAAAAGTTTAGTTTCTATAAACATATTTCCTAAAACACTTAGTTTTTCATCTGTCTGAATGTTTTTTTTTTTTTTTTTACTTAATTTATCATATCTTAATCTACCCCTTAAGGTATTATCTTCAAACCTAGTACATGCGTGAGGAATAATAAGATCTGATTCGGCATAGAGTATCAAGTTCCTACTTTGTACCATTTGAAAATGGCGGCTATTGTTAGTTTTCAAAGCATAATATCTGAAAAGTATAAATTTTACAAAACAATTTTTAGGAAAGACAACCATGGGGTTATAAAAGACATAGTATATGACTGTCCATGAGAACTACCAATGGAGGAAATACAATAAGTCATAAGCTGAGCATGTACACCTAGTTACTAAAGTAGTATGTAGAGAGGTACTTTGGACAATTTGTGGAGTAACTGAATTGTTAATAAATTATTCTTCCCACTAAACATTACAATAATTTAGCATTAAATATTAAAAATTAATTTATTTTATATTATGATAGTACTTGAGCTCTTTGACAGCCACTTTGAGTGTGACCATCACTTTGCTGCAACATCATGAAGGCGATTGATGGTGTAGCAAATTGATCAACAGACAGCTTTCAAACACTGCCATTATACAATCAGGGCTGCTTGGTAACACTGCCATCACTCACAATATACTGTCTGAATTCGAAAGTTTGATTTATGTTTTCAAAATTTGCTTTGTAACAAAAAAATCTTTGGCATATATATATATATATATATATATATATATATATATATATATATGCATGCCAATAAATATATATATATATATATGTGTGTGTGTGTGTGTGTGTGCATATTTATTTAGGAGAAGCCTTTTGGCCAGTTGCCACTGCTGAAAAAATTACAGTTTGGTACAAGTCAAAATTATTAAAATAGTAATAAATAACAAGTTTTGTAAACATCAACATGACAAAATATATTATATGATTTAATATTATGAAGAGGTAGTGTATTTGGTTAAAGCCCAGCATGATAAGCTAAAGGTTCTCAGTTCGATTATTGATTTTCACTTATGCACACAGTTTATTCAGGTACCGTACTTCAAATTACAGAAATATTTAATTGTGTGTTTGTATAATTAAATCTTATCTCAGGTTTTTATGTTAGTAAAAAAAATGAATTGTACATATTAGGTTTTTATGGCATATTTTTAGCTTAAGAATGGTGTAAATAAAACTGTTTTAGAAATTTTTAGATACAAATATGACACATGCAAAAAGTAAATGTTTAGTTTTAGGAACTGATGTAGAATTTTTTTGTTTAGTTTATAATATAAAAAGTTTAAGAGACATATTTATATAATGTAAGTTTATTTTGTTTCAGTACGCTTTTTATACTAATTGTTTTATCGCAGGTTTTTATGTTAATTTGGAGGAAGTAACATATTTAATTAAATTAATTAATTTTATATTTAATTTTAATTTAAATTAAAAAAGAAGAACCTCAGCACAGGCTAAGCCTTTGAGGCCCTAATTTATTTTACTTGAAAATGATGTGGTATAGGTCTATGAACGTAGTGTTAAGTGAATCTTGAACAAGATTATTATGTATTATTATTATGTACACGATTATTATGAACAAGATTATTATGTATTATTATTATGTACATGTACAAGATTAATTGTTGTGTTGTTATTGAGTTATATAATAGAGAATGGATAATACACTATAGAAATGAAAAAAGAAGAAGAAAAATTACCATGTATGAAGCATATGTGTACGTTTTCAAGGAAAATAAAATTTATTTTATTTCTTTATGAGAAAGGTTATTGCAAGAAAGTGATTTATCATTACAAAAAGCGAAGGAAGCTTCTCAGCAGGATAGTAATGAAATATTTGCTCCAACAACAATAAACAAAGTTAACGTGAATAGTAATCTAATGGTGATTGAGCTAGTTTGGTTCAAAATTTAATTGGGAAGTGTTTAGGTGTGGTAAGGCAAATCAGTGTAAATTACGGAATCTAACTTGTTTGAAATGTAATAATAAGGGACATACCACTTCTGTTTGTTTGAATAAACTTACAAAAGTAAGGATTGGAACCTGTAAAAATCTAGTAAGCACTAAACAGTCAAGTTATTAAGATAGGCCTACTTGTGATGTGGGGAATATGATTCAATAATTGCATTTTCTTGTTCTCAATTCATTTATCATTGAGCACTAGTTCTTTAAGTATTTATAGCGTCACCAAAACTTGCCAACTTAACAACAATGTTTACTTCAAAAACCTATATGGGAATTATGTAATAACTAGGGGACACCCCTGCACGCTTCGCGTGCCAACCCCGACTCTCGTTGCACTTGATACACCTCGGCATGCGACTTTGACTAGTAGTAGATTGCAAATAATAGTACATTATTTTATAGCGTAAAATTTACATATTAAATTATTTACAGTGTTTCACTCACACTACTTGCGTTGCTGCCTATTTATTAGTATAGGGTATTACTTAGCATATTTCAAACGTGTTTATTCCATTTCTGTATGTTTTTTTTTCTTTTTTTTTTTTTTAACAACTGAAGATTAAACTCTTTATGTATCAATAGGGTAATGTCAAATATATAAAATAAACATTTATTTATTTACAAAACAGCTGTTATTAATTTACTAAAATCTACCCAATGTTATTCTTATGGAAAAAAGGAAATTTTGAGGAGCTATTTGTACCCCTTAGGAATGGAATTTTGAAAATCCTCTTAGTGGATCCCTTTGATACTAAAGATTAAAATTTTGTGGAAATCCATTCGGTGGTTTTTGAGATTTCATGATCAGTGAGTTAGTGGTATTTGGCTTTTATATATATATATATATATGTATATAGATTTATTGTTTATCTATCTAATATTTATTGTTTATGTATCTGATCAACTGTTTTTTTAGTATATTCTCCAATTTTACATTTTGTCAGATAGGTCCAATTTGTTTGAATTGATAGACGCGAATAACTGTGCCCATGACCTTGTCATTTTGGGTTATGGTGAGATGAGGAACGCAGGGTTTTATCAAAGCGTTCCTAAAAATATTAGCAGTGCAGCCGATTTGATTGATAGCAAATAAAAGCTGATTGATGATTTCAATTCAGTAAAGGAAAGTAGTTAAACATACAGTATGGCAGGTTATTTTTCTAAACACAATTAATTGTAATAGTTTAAATGGCAAAGATTTAAAGAAATAACATTATCAGCAAATGTAATTATTAACTAAAATAAAAATTACGATCCACTCATCAACATTGGTATGAGTGATCTATTTTTTACTCTATGGAACAGTCTTTGTTATGGAACATGGTTAGTACAACTATAAGCAAATAAAAGTCACACGTATAGCTATACACCTCCATATATCAAAAACCTTTTATTAATTCATTAATTTTTTTGTATTATCATTCCAAAACAGTTTATATATATATATATTTCAACACCTGAAAACCTGCCTTCCTATATAACAACAAACTGAATGCTGAATAAAATTGTGTACAATTTTAAATTATGAATAAATTTATTCAAGCTTGTGAGAAACAAGTTTTATTTAAAATAGGTCAGTATGTCTAGTTACCAGCATATCACAATACATGCATTTGTATTATATAATTTAACAACAAATCAAAATTATCTTTTTTCATGGAAGTTTATACACAATACAATTAATAGTATCAGAGTATTATACAGGTACAAATTATATAAAATATTAAAATTTATTGTTTTTTAAATCAACTAATACAATTAACATATGATCTGGACAGACTCCAAAACCAATCTAGAGAATTTCTTACAGAGCCTACAACACTTTTCCACTCTTAATTTCACCTGGAATATTTCTCAAAGCAAAATAATTTTTTGGACGTCGAAATTCACCTTGAAGCAGGTTTTCTACAAACTGATTTCATATTAAACCAACTAATCAACTTCAGTTGCCACCCAAACAATACTAAACGCTCCATTCCACACAGCTTACCAACAAGAGCGAAACGTAAAATGTCCAACCCTGAGAATTTAGAACGATATAACAGACATCTAAACAATGCTTTCGAAAAAGGAGGTTATCCTCAAAACCTTGTTATAAACCAGATTAGATAGGCTCAAACCTCTAATAAACAGTCAGAAAAAATCCACCCAGCCTACCCCTTTTTATCACCTACCACCATGGCCTACAAAAGTTAAATATTATTCTTAAGGATAATATTCTTAAGGCTTCAACATTCTTACAGCCTCACTGCATACAAAATACCTTCTAGACAAACCTCCTACTGTTACTTTCAGGCAGTCCAAAAATTTGAAACAGATTTTAATTCACCCAAATTCACCTGATCCCACCACACTTCTTAGGCCATCATCCACAGCTCAAGGCTCTTTTCCCTGCAAGAAGAGTTGTGAAACATGCACTATCCATAAACCAGCCACTACATTTATGAGCTCTTCCACATCCATTCAATATAAAATTAATGGTCATTATAGCTGTGACTCCAGTAATATTATTTATCAACTCCAATGTAATTTCTGCCCATCTCAACATATAGGCCTAACTACAGAAACCCTCTGTAAACGTATGAATGGACATAGACATGACTGCAAGATAAATAACCCTGAAAACCTGTTCATCCCATAGCATGAGCCACAATCAGAACTTTGATCAATGTTTCACTGTTAAAGTTATCAGATCAGATCCCTGCAATAGCTCTCAACTTAGAAGAATAGAAATTGAACATCAATTGATCACAAAATCTAGAGACCCATCTAATCTAAATATAAGATAAACCCTGTTTCTCCTTCCTCTACCTAAGCAGCAAAATAAAAATTATATACATTATTACATAATTTTTTCATATTATAGAAGCAGAAGTGACATTTTAGTTTTAAGTGCTCTACAGTTGGCAACACCTCATCCACCTACCTCAAATGTGACTGTGTATCCAGTTGTTTAGTAACTGAAGAAGAGGCCAGTGGCCTCGAAATATTTCACCATCCAATTCTTTGTGATGTGATTATATCTCTTTTACAGTGTACCAGTCTACTAAGTTTATCAGGTATGCTGCTTTCCTTTCCTTTCATTATTACTGAAATCCTAGGCCTAGTGTCCCAAATTTAACCTGTAAATTAACATATTCATTAATTGTATAATATGCTTGTAAAGAAATGTGGGCAATTTTTAATAGTCTTAAAACCATACATGTACTTATGCAGTTTTATATCGAAAAATACTAAACTGTGATCATAAAAATAATATCTTGTTCATATCTTTTATTGTATTTATGATACTGATATATTCTTTGATTTTATTTGGGACAGTAAAATTATATCATATAATTTATTCTGTTTAAGTGTTAAACATTCTAAAATGTTTTTTTACACAATTACTATTTTTTAATCTTAGAACTATTTTAATTCCTTTTTTCTGTAAAATTTTTATTTTATTTAAATTACATTTAGTAGTTGCCCTAGAGATAAAAAGTCCATAGCAAATGTGAGAGTGTATTAAAAAAAGTAGATTTTCATGAATGCATCAATATTGCACTAGTATGCCATTTTCTTAAAGGCATAATTGCCTGAGCTTATTTTATTATCTACCTTGTCTGCATGTAAAGTTCAGTTAAGATGTTCAATTACACCTAAATAAAGTAAAGTGAACTTGTTGTAAATTATTTCCATCTAATATAATATTTGGTTGTATTTTTAAGCGTTTTTGCTTTGTTGAAAAAGACAAAATTGTTTTAGCTTTGTTAAAAAATAAGTTATTTGAATTTAGAAATTGCTGAATGTTTGATAAACTGTTCAAAAGATGCTGCTACCTCTAATTGTTTAACATTTTTTTGTGAAATATTTAGGTTTGAATCATCAGCATACATAAAAAAACTTTCTACTAACAATATAATCTGACATACCCCTCACATAACACAAAAATATTACTGGTCCCAAAACAGATCCCTGGGGCCCTCCAAATTATATTTTTACAGACTTAGTTATCGGAGGTTAGTTAGATGAGAAGATATCCTTGGACTATGGTTCTATGCAGGTAGGAGAGGTAGTGCAAGCGAGATAGTGAATATCCCCCACCATACTTTCTCCTACATCTATTGTGTACAGTCTGCTAAAAATCTTGTTTAGGTTGGCTGCTTTGTTTATGTAGTTTGTTCATGGTGCTTGTGTTATTAAAATTTAGTGATTTAAAATACGTTTTACTTAATCATTGAACATATGTTTTTTTAAATTCATAATTGAATTGGTTTATAATAGAAAGTTGAGTTTAAATTATGATTTTACAATAACTATAACTATTCATTACAATAAATAATAAAAACATATATTTAGAAGAAAACAAAAAACAGCTGATTTTGTTCTATCCAAGAACATGGTAATTAGAAAATATGGTAGGTATCACGACAAGGCTGTGCAATAGAATGTAACGACAAATGGGCAAAATCAGCAGGTTTTATTATTAAATACTGGTAACTTTATATTGGATTATAATATTGGAACCTGAAGAATTTTGACCCAAAGAAACAGCCAAACTTTTAAAAACTGATTAAATTTTACATTGGAACCTGAAGATTTTTGACATAAAAGAACAGCCAAACTTTTAAACACTGACTTATCTTTTATTTCGGGAACTCAGGATTTTCTTAACATAAATATGTCCCCCAAATACCCATGTAGTGCTTGTGGTATCAGAGTAAAGTATTCTGCTATTAAATGTACAGATTCATGTAACCTCTGGTACCATGCAGACTGTGTTAATATTACAGACAAGCACCTCGAGAAATTGTCAAAGGTTGATATTAACACATAGACCTGCAGAAACTGCTCTGACGTCCCAAGATCACCCACGATATCTATCGTATAATATAATGCTAACCAGTCACTTGTCATAGTACCTATAACCTCATGTAGTACAGGAAACAAAACATCCAATAACTCAACTACAGCTCTGTAAAACAGTCTAATTGAAAATTACCTTTTACAAGACTCGGTCAGTGAGGAGGATAAGCTCACGATGGCTGCTACAATAGGCTCAGCATTACTGGAAGAAAACAGACAACTAAAGGAACAAATATATTTTTTAGAAAGCAAGTTGACAAGTACTCAATGCAAGCTAGCTAGTAGTGAAGCTAAGATTGAAGAACTGACTGAAGAAGAAGATAAATACAATAGAAGAATTGAATCCTTGATCCAAGAGTTAGCAGAGTTACAAAGTCAAATTCAAAAAGAAAAGCAAAATAACTTGGAAATTCAAAATATTTTTGAAGACCATGAACAAAAGCAGGAACACCTCCTGATTGAAAACCAATCTATTAAAATTAAAAAAATCTTGAAGCACAAATTTATCTTCTAAAAACAAATGCATTATACTTAAAAGATAGTGGTAAACTGGAAATTAGAAGTAAGCTGGGACTCAAACCGCAGAGTATCTTGCCAAATATTGTATTGGAGTTGGCTGAGATGAAATCTAGACAAGATAATTTGGAGACCACAATTACGTCCCTTAATGACCAGCTTAACTCGCTGCCCAATGTTTCACAAAGACCTGTTCTTCACGAACAGAGCACTCAAACTGCAATAACTTCAACACAGACAACTTAAACGGATCCAAAATCTAGCCCAAAAACATTTGTTAACAGAAGCTCACTTCTTAAGAGGAAAAATCAACAAGAACAAATTAACCTCATGAGTATCTCACTTCAAACTGAAAAATTTGATGCCAGCCAAATTAAAAACCACTCCGTTCCTTGTAATAACTCCCAGACATTGGACACGCTTAAGGAACACAAGGAAGGGGGGTCACAGCAATCCCACAACCAAAAATAGCTGAAAATAACCTCTTATCTCTAAATAAAGACACACCCTCTTTGAAGAAAAGACCACCCCATTGAAACAATAGTAGAATTTTATAACAATAACATTAAGCAGTTATAACTAACTATCTGATAAACCACTCCACTGACAACTCTTCTCCTTCTTTTTTATTGAATGGCAGCCACAGAAAGGAGAGAACTTGACCCCCAACGAGGTAAAAAAGAAGTTTTTGAAAAGGGAACTGCTAATACTACTTCAAAATGTACAAGAGGTAAGGAACAAAGTAGATAAAATATATCATCTACTTCAAGATATTCAACCTGACATAGTCATCTTGAGTGAGCACGGCCTGAAGTCTGAACTCCTAGAGAACTCTAAACTTCCAAAATACTCCCTCAAAGCACACTTTTGCAGGAAAGAAACCAGAAAAAGAGGGGTTGCCATAAAAGATTTACTACAACAAAAAGCAGAGTCATTGGAGACATAAAATCATTGCAAGGAACTCGTGTGTGAGGTGGCATTGATCAGAATAGCGGTCGGAAAACAACACATTTATATCACTGGCATATGTAGATCTCCAAGTGAAAAGCTGGATGAAACCTTAAAAATTCTTTCGAACATCATTGAAGAAACAAAGGCTGAAAACCACCCAACAATTATCATGGATGATACAAATGTAAACAGCTTTGTGCAAAATAATTATTCACGAAAATGTTAAGAAATACTAGCCAGCCATAACATGTTGAGATTGCCTCTACCACCAACCAGAGTCACTTGCAACTCCACCTCCTTCATAGACTGTATATGCTCAAATCTACCTGCATCCAAAATCAATGCCACAGTAATACACGCAGGCTTGT
Source organism: Stictocephala bisonia (assembly GCA_035578905.1). Classification (NCBI taxonomy): domain Eukaryota; kingdom Metazoa; phylum Arthropoda; class Insecta; order Hemiptera; family Membracidae; genus Stictocephala; species Stictocephala bisonia. Next base: position 172,964 of record JAQJVL010000598.1, on the reverse strand, counting down.
CAGACCACACAGCACAATTGAGTAAAATATATCTCTTGAAGCACAGAAAACAGAAACTTCTATTCTTATTCAATGACAAATGAAAAAGGAAAATCTCAACACTCTAAAGACTCTAATGCACAATGAGGACTGGGTTGGAATATTTAGTGCTAAAAATGCTGAAGACGTGTACAATGCTTTCTTAAACTCTCTGACAATGTATATGGATGCTGCTTGCCCTAAAATGAAACCCAGAAATAAGAAGAAAACAAATTCTAACTATAAAGACAGTAAAGCTCTAAGACTGAAAGAAACTTATCTTCAACACTAGAAAATAACAGACCACAGGAAGTGACCTGCATAAAACAGGCACAGCTCTTGCTAAGAAAAGCTATGACCTTAGACTGAAAATGCTAAAACGCCAGTCATCATCTAACTGTATAAACAGAGCTGAAAATAAATCAAAAGCAATCTGGTAAATAGTAAACAGTGAAAGGAAGAGTAGAGAACAAGGCAAAGAGCAGCTGAAACGGAAGATAAAAGGAGAAGAAACAACTAACCCACATGAAATTGCCGAAAATTTCAATGAATTCTTCACCAAAGTTGCACAGGAAACATTAGTCATCAATAATCAGCACCAAAAAGGTAGACGATTCACACCCCAGGTAGCAAATTGTAGGCTTCACAACACCACTACGGAAGAAGTTCAAGTTATTAAAAGCATGAAATCCAAAACCTCAGCAGAGCTTGATGAGGTATCGTCAAAGTTAATTAAACATTGCAGTGAAGCTCTTACACCCCCCCCCCCCACCACCTTGTCAGTATCATAAATAAGTCACTATTATCGGGACTCTTTCCATCAGCCTTGAAAGTTGCAAAAGTATATCCTAAACACAAGAGTAACTGCCAAAAGACACCTAGCAACTATAGACCAATTTCATTAATCTTCACTTTTTCCGAAGTAATAGGAAAAGTTGTACTAAAAAGACTGATGGACTACCTCAAACAACAAGAATTGCTAACTAATATTCAGCATGGGTTTGTGAAAGGTAGATCCACAATAACTTTAATTGCTGAACTGGCAGAATTTATCTGCAATCAATTGGAAGCAGGGAAGTTTGTAACTGGCATAATGCTTGACTTCAGCAAGGCCTTTGATTGTCTGGGACACAACCTTATCCTACAAAAGCTTCAAAGCCTGGGTATTAGTGGCTCTGCTTACAGGTGGTTTAAAAACTATTTGGAAGTACGCACCTAAGGGGTGGAGATAAGGTACCATAGCAAAGGAACAATACAAAACATCAGATCCAAACCATTACCTGTAAGCAGAGGAGTGCCACAAGGATCAGTCTTGGGCTCTGTACTGTTTATTTTATTTACTAATGACATGCCTCATCTTCTAAATACCTACTGCTCTACTTTAATGTATGCAGACGATACTACTCTTCTGCTTACTGGGAACTCCACAGAAGAACTAGCAATTGACTCATATATAGCACTAAATATGGCGTACCAGTACTGCCACTCAAACGACCTAGTAGTCAATAGGACCAAGACCAAACAACTGGCATTCGGTAGAAGACGAGATGAAATTGCGGCTCTTCCAGAAGTCGATATGCAACCCCTTTCATGGACAGCATGTTGATGACCTTTGTAAGAAACTAAACACCAGCCTCTTGTCGTCAAAAGAATTCACCACATCAGTGATTTAAGCATATCATTATTATGCCCTTTTTGAGTCTCATCTGAGGTACAGCATTGCTATATGGGGAGCACTACAGTCACTAACCTACAGAGACTTCTCCTGATCCAGAAGAAAGTAATAAGAACTCTTAAAGGCCTAGGACCCAAGGAAAGCTTCAAGGATCTTCGCATCTTGACAGTTGTGGCCCTCTACATCCAGGAAGTGATTATGTTTGCCGATAAGAATTAACTCCCTCAGGGAACAGATGTACACCAGTACAACACTCGACATGCTGACAACTACATCCTGCCAGCACGCAAGCTTACAACATGCTGCCAACCAGTGCTTTTTTTGTGACGGTACGCACCGGTACGCCGTACCGGAACCTCTGGGTAAGGGGAAAACATTGCGAGTTTTGGAGATGAGGAACAATGAATGGTTAGGTAGGCTGTAGACTTTTAACTAGGTCTACTTTGTGAGCGGACTGTACCGGCCCGGCTTGTGGTCAACTGAAAACCATCCTACCTCTCCCCCTCCCCAAACCCCGTCATACGCTTGTATACACTGCCACTGCCACAGCAATAAATTACTCGTCTCGGTTTCAGTTTCAGTTCAGTTCAGTGCGACAGCTTTACAAGTGCAGACTACTTTTCTATTGTGTTCGCCTTTGCATAATTGTATCGAATTAGTGTGGTGTGCTTAAATTTCACTTGTGCCGTGTAGTGTGTGCATTTACAATGCACAAAATAACTAATTATTTTAATAAACCAAAAAAAAATAAAACTTGACAAAGCAGTTGAAGCAGAAAAATGCCTAGCACCGGCAGCACCGCTAATGGAACTGGATCAATCGGAGTTACCACTGCCTACTTCATCCTCATCCAACGTTAATTCAGCTTCTGACGACGTAAAAGATGGTGATAAACAGTGGCCAGACTGTTGGACTTTTGAACAAAAAAGTGAGTTTTGTAAAAAGTACAACTGGTTAATTGCACAAAACCAAAAGCTGGGATGTAAGGTGTGCCAAAAAGTTGGGTCTTTGGGTGCTGAGAAAAAGACGAATGAAAATATCCAAGCAGTGGACTGGATGTAATATCTCTAGTTTTGGGGAAACTCGAGCGCAACAACAAACTGCATTAAGTAAGAAAATTTACGACCACAAAGACAGTGCTGCACACTTGGCAGCTTCGAAAATATTAGAAGAGTCCCAGAAAGAAACACTAGACAAAGTGTTTTTAAAAACTGTACAAAGAGAACAAGAAGTTACTGAGAGAATTTTCCGGACAGCCTACAAGGTTGCAAAGCAGAACCAATCTTTGTACAACTTTGAGTCAGAAATCGACCTTCAAGAGCTCAATGGATTAAATATGGGCCGAATTCTACATTCAACTAACGCCTGTGTAAATATAACTAACCACATCAGTGCTGAAATGAGAAAACACATTGTTCAGGAAATAATTAAATCGGATGATAAGTTTGCAATAATAATAGATGAATCGACGACTTTGAGCAAAAAATCAACCCTGATTATCTATATTAGAGTGTGACTTAGCAACTTAAATATGGAATCTCCAGTAAATGTGTTCTTGGACCTAGTGGAACTCAAAAGTTTAACGTCACAGGGAGTTTTTGAGGCTATCATTCAATGTCTTGAAAGTTACAAATTAGATGACAATGTTTTGAAAAGTAGATTAATTGCTGTTGGATGTGATGGAGCAGCAGTGATGCTTGGGCGAAAATCCGGATTGTGTGCTCTTGTAAAAGCAAAATATCCATCTACTATTTTTTGGCATTGCTTAAATCATAGGCTTGAGCTTTGTGTGAATGATGTTGTTAAGAAAATGGCTAGTATCAACCATTTCAAAGTATTTGTTGATAAACTTTATGTTCTTTACCACGCATCACCAAAGAACAGCCGAGAGTTACATTTGGTTGCAAATGAACTCGGTGTTCAATTGTTGAAAATTGGAAGAGTGCTGGATACTAGATGGGTAGCTTCCAGTTTTCGCACAGTCTCAGCAGTTTGGGAGATTTACGAGGTTCTAGCAAACCATTTCATGGCAGCTAAAGAAGATCAAACACGTGATAGTGCCGACAGATGCAAATATGATGGCCTATTAAGGAAACTTAACATCCACGAGTTTCGTTCTAGATTTGGCACTGATGAGTGATGCACTTCAAGAATTATCAGAAGTCAGTGAAGAGCTACAACACCGAGATATCGATTTATTCCAAGCTAACAAAAAACTTAAGATTTTGTTAAACACATTTATAGCTCGGAAAGATAATCCTGGCACATTTTATGAACAAGCTGTGACATCTGTCAATAACAAAAGTTTCATGGGAATCCAACTTTATGAAAACCCCAAGGCACGGTCCATCGATCCTGTAGTCTATTATGAAAATCTTACAGGAGCTATTGAAAATAGAATGCTGAATGGTGAAGATGCAGATTTGGCAGAGTCGGCCCGTATAGTTGTCACAAGCACTTGGCCCAAAGACATTAAAGACAATACTTTCGGTGAGAAAGAGGTTGAACCACTTGCAGTTCGTCTTCACTTGAACAAACGAGAGACAGTAAAAGCATTCCGCGAGTATGTCTTCAACAATTGTGAACACTTTGGTGGAAGTTGTAAAAATACAACCAAATATCCTAAGAACATGCTTCCGTTGATAACTTCTTTAAAGACAATTCCAGTGTCATCAAGTGAATGCGAAAGAGGCTTTTCGCAAATGAACCTTGTAATTACTGATCACAGAGCATCTTTGGCGACAAAGACTGTCAGTGCTTTGCTTTTTCTAAAATTGAATGGCCCACCACTTACATTCTTCAACCCATCAAAGTATGTGGAATCATGGCTGCTTCGAGGACGGCATTCTGCCTTGGATACGAATAGCAAGGAGAGAAAAAGAGGAGAGAAGACCAATGAAAACCTTTCGAAGCTTTGGACAGTTTTATAAAATGTTAGTAAAAAGTTTAAGATTTTATAATTTTATAACAATTAAAAATCGTTAACATTTTATGATTTCAGCACACTTTTTTTTAAAACTGTACTGTAACAAAATATAAATTGAGATAAGTAATGTAACTAATATAATGTATAATAAAGTATTGTTTGCAGACATACATGTGTGATTATTTTTTAATCCAAACAGTGTAGTACGTATTTTATTAAAAAATGTAATTCCAGAGAACTTTGCTATAAAAAAATTACACCTCGTCACTAAATTATGAGAAACTATGTAGGTACTTGTAAAGGGGTCAAAAAGTGTTGAAAATCGTTTTAAGAGGACCAAATTTCAAAAACTTTCCAGGGTTAGGCCCTTGGACCCCCCTCCCGTTTTTGGTGGGGGAACCCCCCCCCCAAAACGTACCACCGAGAGTACCGGAACCTCGTATTTTACAAAAAAATCACTGCTGCCAACCGAGATGAAAACTAAGAAAGGGAAACACCTGAAGATGGCACTGAACAGATGACTGGTTCTACATGCTGGAAGAATATCTACATAGGACACATGACCTAGACATCGAGACTGCTCAATTTAACTTAAATGTTGTAATTTTATCACTGTATTTTTGACGCCATTTAATATCTCTATGAAAATTGTAAATAAAGAGGAGTACATTTTCATTGGTACATTTTGACTTTAACTAAATCTACCAATCACGTAGAAGTATTTTCTAGATCCGTGTCCGAGATGTTTATTTTTTAACTTGAATGTACAACTGTCGTTGGAGAGGAAAATCCATTGATGCGCATGCTCGAACCACACGCCCAGAACTATGGACTGGTCATTAACTATGTTTTATTTATACGTAGTTTAATTATTTATAGTTTGAGAAAGCTCTACATACTGAAGTTGATTTTAAAGGTAAAAGGAAAACCTCTTTAGTACAACCCCGTGTATCTGTAAATTGTCTGATTTCTAATTATAGGTTTATGGCTCACACTATCAAATGTCCTTGATAGGTCCATGGAAATTCCAAAAACATTATGCTTTTTGTCAACTGATTCAACAACTGATCCTAGAAACTCATTAGCTGCTGTAGACCTGCCTATATATTGTAACATGGTTATTGATGTCTTCTACATCCCTTTTATTTTCCAGTTATACATATCAAACAATGAAAAACTTCAAAAAAGTAAAAAAAGGACACCGAGCACATTAAAAAGGGTTTTATTAATAAACCAAAAAAGATGTGAAATCAAAATAGGATGGCCAAAGTACCTTCGGTACTCCAATAGAACAAACAAAACCTCGTTTTAGCAGTCCAGCTGAAGAGTAGAAGAAATTTTCTTCTGGAACGGCAGTTAAAGAAGTCCCAATCAAAAAATGACCGGGGGTTAATGCACTTAAATCCGAAGGATCTGAGGACATAGGTATAAGAGGTCGAGAATTTAGAATCCCTTCAATCTTGGTAATAATTGTGTTGTATTCTTCAATAGCCAATACCGTATATCCTACTACTCTTCGTAGGTGATATCTCATACTTTTAACAGCAGCCTCCCAGAGACCTTCTTGATGGGGAGCAAAAGGGGTTTGAAGTGAAAATTAACTGAGCATTGAGTCAAACAGTTGGTAATGTCGTGCTGGTTATCTTTATCTTTTAAAAAGGAATTAACTGTGGTTTTAAGAATGTTGTTAGTACCTGTGAAAATTTTACTATTGTCACAATAATTGCCATAAACCACTTCGTGAAATAAATTTAGACAAAGCAGCAATGAAAGCAGCTGAGGTAAGTTCTGCTACTATTTCAAAATGCACAGCGTTGATGGAGAAGCAAACAAATATAGAAACATACAGCTTCAATAAACGAGTTGATCTTAGATTATGTGATTTTGCAGTGAATGGTCCACAGAAATCAATTCCAGTTTCTATAAAATGGACGTGAAGGAGTCACACGGGGTGATGGAAGATCAGCCATTAGTGGTGTTTGATTTACTGGTTTGGAACGAAAACATTTCACACATCGGTGAGTCATAGAACCGATTAGACTTCGAGAAGATAAATCCATACTTCTTGAGCTAGTAAAGATTGTAGAAGTTGAGGTGGAGCATGGAGATGTTTTACATGATAATGATCAACAAATAATTTAACAAGATGATGTGTCTTCAGCAATAATACAGGGTGTTTTGTTTCATAGTTTAGAGATAAAATATGTTTCTATCTTCCTCCCACCCTGATTATTCCATGCTCATCCAAAAAAAGGTGAAAGCTGTTGTATTTTAAGAGAGCAGATTTTGTTTTGTTGTAGTATTTTAAAATCTTCAGCAAACTTTTCTCTTTGAAGCTATTTAAATAACCTAAGTTTCGATGTTTTCAATTGTAATATAGTCAATGGTCCGTTCTTATTTTCTTTGTGCATAAGGGTAGCAGAAAAGCGTAAGACGTAAGCAAGAACTCTCAATAGTTTAGTCCAAGAAGAAAATCTGTAAACAAAGTTTAATGGAGGTGTTTCTTCTTTAGAATAAAGATAATTAATACTGTTATTCCTTTCGGTTTTTATTCCTCAAGGTCATCTTCATGTAATGAAGTAAAGGGTGAGTCAGGCCAGCAAGTTGAGGGTTCTTGAAGCCAACTCGGTCCTGTCCACCAGAGACGATGTTCTTTGAGTTCTTCAGGCATAATCCCTCCTGAGGCACAATCTGCCGGATTTTCACTACTTTTAACCTGAGACCAAATTTGGGAGGGAATCAATTCTTGTATTTCGGCTACACGATTGGCAACATATGTATTCAGTCGGTATGGAGGTGTCTGTAGCCAGTAGTAAGGAATATAGTAGAGTCGGACCAACCATAAGTATTTTGGATTGAGTAGTGAGGAGTCAAAAGTGAGAAACTGTAAGAAATTAATGTTGCCAACAAGTGGGTACCACAGAGTTCAAGTCTTGGTTGTGACACTTTTTTAAGAGGAGCTACAAGAGTTTTAGAGATAAACTAGCGAACAACAATATCACCATTGTTTAATGAGCAACGGAGGTATATGACGGCACTGTAGCCATGTTCAGACGAATCCGAGAAACCATTATTAGTATGGATAAGTCTATACTATATCCATATTCGCTGGTTCAAATCCGGCCCGAAGGACCAAAATTGTATAATATTTGTGTTACCTTGATGTGGTAAAGATAAGGTGAGATGATGGAGGACCACTTCTCCTGTACAGTGACTGAAGAAGAGGGAGATGTCGACAACGCCGCGACGCGGACGCCGTCCGAGCAATCACATACACGGTGGAGACCTACCGTAAACGAGAGACGACACACGACAAGTGTCCAACCGTTACAAATAATGAACTTTGTACTGAGGCACTGTCTGCTGTGAGTTCTTAAAACTTAGCTTGAAAGGTTTGTCACCGACTGGTGCTGCTAAAGGGAAAATAAACCGTACTACTCGTATAAATGATTAAGAAACGAATAATATTTATGTCAAGTATTGAACATCTAGCATTACAAACTTTATTGCTTGGAAAATTCACTTCGTATGTTGAGCAGTACTGTATATCAATTTTTTGACATTTTTAGCTATTAGATTGCTTAATATATATATATAAAGAACAACACTTAGCAATCTTTTCTTGATGTTTTTAATGTTCAAAATCGATTTCTGTCTCGAAAGACCATCATCAGTTGAAAACAGAATACAAATAGGGTTATAAATATATTTAACTTTAGAATAATTAATTTAACAGCTGACACTATAAAAATTTAAATAAAAATGTAGATGGATAAATTGTAGATCTTGTTAAATTTTATAATTTTGCATCTTCATGATAGAATCAAACATAATATTTGAGTGAAATTTTATTTGATCGTTGAGTAATAATGATGGGTTTTCTTTTGTGTTTTTGTATATTTAAAATTTTTCAATAGCATCTAGTTTTTTACTTTTAGGTGCAAAATGGATAATGGGTAAATTTTCTTCAATTGATGAAATGTTATGGTTTTCTTGTATTAAATGTTCAGCAAATGTTGATAAATTTTGATGTTTGTTTTTTGGTATATGTTCCTTGAATCTTCTATTAAAACTTCTTCCTGTTTGGCCAATGTAATATTTAGGACAAGTTGAACATTTAATTTTATAAATTCCAGAATTATTGTATTTGTTTTCATTATTTTTAGTAGAGTAGTTATGTTGTAGTATATGTTTGATACTGTTCTTCGTTCTATATGTAATTTTATATCCTTGTTTGGAGAATATGTTTTGTAAAGATTTGTTAATATCTCCATGATAGGTCATTTGAATGTAGTTATTTTTGTCTTTAGTTTTAGAATCAAGAGTTTTCTTGTTGTGTTTATTAATTAATTTACTTATTAAATTTGGTTGATATCCATTATCGATAGCAATTTGTTTCATAATGTTGATTTCTTCTTGGTAATCTTCTTCTGTAAGAGGTGTATTCAGTAGTCTATGAATCATACTGTGGAAGGCTGCTAATTTGTGTGAAGTTGGATGATTGGATGTATTGTGAACTATTTGATTTGTTGATGTTGGTTTACGATAAATTTTGAATTGGTGTCTGTTATCTTTTTTAGTTATGGTAAGGTCAAGAAAGTTTATGCTGTTAGATTTTTCTATTTCTGTTGTAAATTTTAAGTTGGGATGAATTTTGTTCAGAAAGATTTCTAATAGATCTATTTGTCTTTGGTTTCCGTTGAATAGACAAAGAATGTCATCAGCATATCTATGATAATATATAATTTTCTTGGCGTAAGGGTTTATTTCAGGGTTGAGAATGTATTTATTTTCAATACAATTTAGGAAAATGTCTGCTATGATGTTTGAAAGTGGTGATCCCATGGCCAATCCTTAAAATTAAATGTTCAACTTGTCCTAAATATTACATTGGCCAAACAGGAAGAAGTTTTAATAGAAGATTCAAGGAACATATACCAAAAAACAAACATCAAAATTTATCAACATTTGCTGAACATTTAATACAAGAAAACCATAACATTTCATCAATTGAAGAAAATTTAGACATTATCCATTTTGCACCTAAAAGTAAAAAACTAGATGCTATTGAAAAATTTTACATATACAAAAACACAAAAGAAAACCCATCATTATTACTCAACGATCAAATAAAATTTCACTCAAATATTATGTTTGATTCTATCATGAAGATGCAAAATTATAAAATTTAACAAGATCTACAATTTATCCATCTACATTTTTATTTAAATTTTTATAGTGTCAGCTGTTAAATTAATTATTCTAAGGTTAAATATATTTATAACCCTATTTGTATTCTGTTTTCAACTGATGATGGTCTTTTGAGACAGAAATCGATTTTGAACATTAAAAACATCAAGAAAAGATTGCTAGTGTTGTTCTTTTTATATATATATATATAAGTATATCAATTATTGGATTTCAACTTGTTCTACAACACCAATTTCTAAGCCTTACTTTTAAAATATTTTACTTTATGAGCATTTTAAGATTTACGAATTAGTTCAAAAGATGAATTGGAAATTTAGATTTCTTGTTGTTGCTGGCAATATATTAAATGCCATATTTTGATTAACTGGGATTGGCAAGACCCACATAGTTTGCGTAAGTATATTATCAATAATGACAGGTACTGAACAGTTGTATTAAGGGAAGGTTCCTATGAAAGTCTAAAATTGTAACTGAGCTATTTGTATAGTATATATTGTACTACATTTAGAGAAGGATCAGCTGATAAACACCGGCTGTTCATTTGTCATTGGACTATTAATTAATGACACTTTCTATGGAATAGTCGGCCTTAGTTTGTAACAATGACTACATTCGCTCATCTACACTCATTCGAAATCCATATTCGCCCATAACTTGACGATCGGCGTCTTATGAATAGATAAAATAAAATTGAAATGTTAGTCTTAGTTTGTAATGCAGTATACTAAACAATTAATTGTTCATTACAATCAATATTCATCTTGGAATCTCAATCATAATTTATAGTAAATCTTTGGAAAATCCATGTTGACAACGAGTGAACAATTGCTTTTTTCTTAAGTATTTTATAGCCTCACCTACATCACTTTCTCATATTAAACTGTTATTGACTGGAGCAGAGAGACTGGTCTGTAATTTTTACACCCGTTACCTTTTCTTTTTAAAAAATCTGTATTTCTTCTCCTGTTTTAATGGACATATTCCCGGTATAAATGAAGAGATAAATTTGATTTTATAATTTATACATTGTTGCCTACGTCCAGAAAGTGCTTTTGCTTATTTGCTTAGGATCCCTGATAAGTTCTCCCTCCCTGTTAATGTAAATATTTGTATAACAATTTTTCACCATATTACTTGGTTCTTGATTGATTAAATCCCTTAGGACAAGAGACGTTGTTCCCGAGAACATATTTATTCTTTAAAAAACTAAAGGTCTAGTAATTTCCCTGAACTACTTCTCTATCATTTTATTGCTTGTAAATTAATTAAACACTTTACGTAAAAATTGCAGGTTTTCTGAAGTTTACTTAGACAAAGAAGTATGAAAACTGTAAATTTTCTTTAAAAATTATAAAAATATATACTTAAAAAAAGTATCAAAACTGTCAAAAATCCTTTAAAATGTATAACAAAATACTAGTTAATTTATTTTAGACCAGACTTTTAACTATTTACTAACTATATATAGGCCGTTTAGAAATCAACCTTTTTAAGGCACTTGTACAAGTGATACAGAGAACTACTTTCCCCCACTGTGTAATTACATTTAAAATTTGTCAAGGCAACCAGAGTGGTTGGCCACATGCTGAGGGCGGAATAGCAAGCTCTACCCATTTTACGTCATTATCATTAGTGACCATTGGTTGATTTGATTAAAACCAATGAATTAAGCTTAGAATAACGATTAAATTAAATCGTTATTTTATTCAAACGACAATTAATAATAGCAATAACACAATTAATAATAATGTAAACAATAAATAGCAGTTGAACAAAATTGTGCAGTTTCTTACAATTATTTAGTTGCAGAAGTTGAACACTTGACAGAAAAGTTAGTCTTGCACGTAAAGCAAGGTAGGTCAGTAGTACAGAAAGATTCCCTTCTACAACTGGTACCCCTACAGCAGGTTGTTTTCTACCTGGCCCAATTATATTTTGACCTTACTAGACATTTGGGCTCAATCATTATCAACTATATTAATGTTTTAAGGCGCTCTCTGTAGAGATTATTTTTATATGCAGTTTTATTTTCTCAAAAATCACTACATAAAATATATGGTCATAAAAAATGACATAGCCACTGTTAATTTAAAATTTTTGGAGTCAGGTTATCAAAATTATTTTATTAGATACTAGAGGACACTTCTGCACAGTTCGCGTGCTAATCCCAACTCTCGCTGCGCTCGATACACCTCGGCCTCGGCATATGACTTTGACTACAAATAATAGACAATAGACAAAAATTCTTTATTTGTTGAGTACAAACTAGTACATTAAATAGTGTCAGTCTTACTACTAATTACATAAGGATCCTTATGTTAAAAAAACTAGAGTTTGATAATAACTAAGTTAAATATCAAACACAACAGGTTAGAAATTCTGATAAAGCATAGTGGGGATTTGTCACCAGGAATGTTCTTAGATTCTTCTTAAATTTTTTAATTTCTGGTTCCTTTTTAATTTCAATAGGCAAAGCTGTAAAGAATTTACTTCCCATTTGAGAGGGCTTTTTGTTAAAGAAAGCTAAATTGTGTTTAGATATATTGATATCATTTTTCCCCCTTGTGTTATAGGAATGTATATCTGATTTAAAAATTAAATCATTAGGGTTGTTCTTTATGTACAATATACAGTCAAATATGTATTGGTCATAAACTGTTAGAATTTCAAGTGAGGTAAAATGCTTTCTTACATGATCATCATGTTTAAGTTTTAACATTATCCTTATAGCTTGTTTTTGTAATAATAGTAATTTGTTCAAGTTATAATTACATGTTCCCCCATACACACACAAACCATAAGCTAAGTGAGCATGAATTTGAGCGTAGTAAATAGATTTTAAAGTAGGGAGATTGCATAAAAATGACATATGTTTAAGGGTATACAGTCCTGAGTGTATTTTTGTAAGTATTTTTTTTTATATGACCGTTCCAACTTAAATGTTGATCAATCTCTAGACCCAAAAAGTTTGTGTTAACTATATTACTAATATTTGTATCACCTACTTTAATGTTTGGGGAAAAAATGTTTTTGTTCTGTCTCGTTTGAAAAGAAATAAAATTTGTTTTGTCAATGTTTAAATACAATGAATTATTTTGAAAAAATTCTTGAATTTTTGAAAGGTGCATTAGACTTGCAGATTCTATATCACTTTGATTTTTACCTGAAACGATTAAATTTGAATCGTCAGCATAGAGTACAATTTTACTTTTGGTATAAGAAATTTTCTCTATTAATGATGGAAATCCCTGTAAATAACAAATAAACAAAAGAGGACCAAGGATAGAACCTTGAGGAAGATTATCTTTATAACTAACAATCATGATGTTAAATTTATTTACAGTATTTCACTCTAACACTACTTGCGTTGCTACCTAATTATTACTAAGCCTATTTCAAATGTGCTATTTTCATTTGTTTTTGTTTAACAGCTGAAGATTAAAACTCTATTGTCAAGTATACAAAATTAATATTTATTTACATTATTTGATCAGCTGTAACATATGAATTAAATAAATCAAAACAAACATTAGGTTAAATTGCACTCTAACTATGTGTTACTAACCATACTGTGTGCACTTTAATTAAGAGGGATTTAAAGAGAATACAGTGCGAATGCTTCGCACGGGTCGGCTAGTGTTTATTTATTTACAAAACTGCTGTTATTAATTTACTAAAATCAACCCAACGTTATTCTTATGGAAAAAAGGGTCTTAGTACGATACTTAGGGTCACTGCCCCCAGAATTAAATTTAGGCTACTGTTTATTCAGAATAACGAATTTGAATGTAGAAATAACATTCTAAAATTTGCGTAAATTCATTTAATTATTCCTAAGACGCTGATTGGCAAGATTTGGGTGAAGAGTGTAATGAGTAGAGATAAATGAATATAGTCATTGTTACAAACTAGGGCCGACTATTCATTAGGAGGAAGTGTCATTAATTATTAATATCCCGATGACTAATAAACAGTCGGCAGTTATCAGTTGATTCCTCTCACAATAAAGACTGATGTCGAACTGAGAATCTAGCTTATGAAGCTGGGCTTTAACCAATTACGCTAACGTCCAATTTCTTAGATAATTAGGTGTTATACCGTGCATTGAGTGTTTTAACACAAATTTTAGCGGGGTGTCCTCCAATTTTCAAATGTACTTCCTTAAAATCATCCAAAACATATATATGTATGTATTATATACTTTCTCACCGTGTAAAATAATAAAAGATAGTATGTTTAATCACTGGTGCATAGTTAAACAAAACACATATAGTAAATGTCATCCTCTACAAAACTTGGTATTTTTTTATTTTCTTATAAGTCGAGAACTCGCGGCGTGTGAATGAATCATAATACTTCTAATACAGCTTTCAAATTTTCATTAACTGCCTTTATATTAAATATTAATAATTGGCCTTATGCATTATTTTTGGTAGCGTAGTTGGTTCAATTCCAGCTTTATGTGCTAAAGGTTGTCAGTTCGATCCCAATCAGAGTCAATACATTTTGAGAAGGACCAGCTGATAACCACCACTGTTCATTTGTCATTGGGTTATTAATTAATGACACTTTCTAAGGAATAGTCGGCCTTAGTTTGTAACAATGACTACATTCGCACATCTACACTCATCACACTCATTCGAAATCCATATTCGCCCATATCTTGACGATCGGCGTCTTATTAATAAATAAATAAATTTAAAACAACGTTTAAATACATAATAAAAATATTGTTTTTTATTGCACGAACATATACATTGTCATGGCAATCGTCATTGTTTTTTAGCTAAAATTTTCCACTCATCCCAACACCAAACTTCCTTTTATTCACTCTCTCCCCGTTTAGTCAACCAATTGTGAGGTTCTCCTAGTTGCATGGCATGCATTCGTCTTTATAATATGCACACTGTTTGATCACATACGTTCATGTTTCTATAGTTATTGAGTTAGACTTAGTAGCGTACAAGACGCTCGATATGATGCGAGATAGGCAGAGAATTGAGAAAGTTGAAGATTGTCCAGGCGTGACTTCTTGAAATTGCAAAAAAAAAAAAAAAAAAAATGGATTCAATGTGGTTGCAGTGTTAATTGACTCTTAGAGTTCAGTGACAGAGAGATTATCGTTTATCCTTCCAACAGAGATGCAACAATTATTTAATCTAAATTTCGAAAATCTTTGATAAGTTGATGTTGCCTAACTTAACGGGGAAAGCAACAATATGCAAGTTAGTAGGCCTATGCGAACATTTTTTTTTTAATTTGTTGGTCAGAGAATTTTTGTTTGCAAGAAAGTTTGAGGTTGTTAATTGAGGTTTCATAATATTAAAAGATCTTTATTCTAGCACAATTATTTTTGTACTTATATATATTATGGTGTGGTAAAGTGGCATATGTAAAACCATCATGATTGAAATTCGTATAGTTACATAAGATTCGCTCTTAACCGTTTGACTTGCCACATTTACATATTTTTCAATATAACTATAAATATAAGCTATTAATATACATCCTATGCAGACTGCGACTGGGACAGTAAGTGGAGAGGAAGTGCCATTACACTATGTGTGGTTAAGTGAAAGAACTTTGCTTCGATAAATAAAACATTTAATTTCATTTTGGTGGTGACGGCCGGTTTCACCGCAGGAGGATCTATGCCTACTCTATTTCTATTACTTGCTTTGGGGATTTTTAAATATTTAAATAACCACAAATATTGCCCCGTTCTTACAATCCACGACTCGCCGAGTCGGTGATGTCCGGATGGACGAGTCTGTCATTGTTTATGCGAGCGAACTGTCCATTATCGGGGAGGAAATAGGTGTAACATTTAGGTAAACGGACGGCTACCTTCTGTATTTTATATAGTAAATAATAGTCGCATTCATCGCTTTTGTTGACCCACCCGCCCACCCATACACGTACAATAGTATTGACCCACCCATTCACGTACAATGGTATTGACCCACCCACCCACCCATACACGTACAATAGTATTGACCCACCCACCCACCCATTCACGTACAATGGTATTGACCCACCCTCCCACCCATACACGTACAATAGTATTGACCCACCCACCCACCCATACACGTACAATAGTATTGACCCATACACGTACAATAGTGTTGACCCACCCACCCATACACGTACAATAGTATTGACCCACCCGCCCACCCATACACGTACAATAGTATTGACTCACCCACCCACCCATACACGTACAATAGTATTGACCCACCCGCCCACCCATACACGTACAATAGTATTGACTCACCCACCCACCCATACACGTACAATAGTATTGACCCACCCGCCCACCCATACACGTACAATAGTATTGACCTACCCGCCCACCCATACAAGTACAATAGTATTGACCCACCCACCCACCCATACACGTACAATAGTATTGACTCACCCACCCACCCATACACGTACAATAGTATTGACCCACCCGCCCACCCATACACGTACAATAGTATTGACCCACCCACCCATACACGTACAATAGTATTGACTCACCCACCCACCCATACACGTACAATAGTATTGACCCACCCGCCCACCCATACACGTACAATAGTATTGACCCACGCGCCCATCCATACCCGTAAAGTAGTAGTGACTCACCCACCTAACCATAATTGTACAATAGTATTGACCCACCCACCCACCCATACACGTACAATAGTATTGACTCACCCACCCACCCATACACGTACAATAGTATTGACCCACCCGCCCACCCATACACGTACAATAGTATTGACCCACCCACCCACCCATACACGTACAATAGTATTGACCCATACACGTACAATAGTGTTGACCCACCCACCCATACACGTACAATAGTATTGTACATTAAAGATGTAAAAAATATAACAGGCCAATTTGAATGTCATTCAATAAAAGTTAATTCTGCTAACCTACTTCATGCTATTTTGAGATTCCTAGAGTTAAATTCGTTGTATTATATTAGTTACAAAAATGCCTAAACTCTGGCTTAAACGTCATATATTTATTTTATATTTGACTCCCGTTAGACCTAATCTAAACATATAAAAAGACAAGTCCTGACTCACTCACTGACTTATTCAACATCGCCCAGCAAAAACCATATAAGATATAGGCATGAAATTTAGTACATGTTTATCATATGCCCTAGAGGCGCACTAAGGAGTGATTTTTCGAAATTCCATTCCTTAAGGGTGCAAACAGCTCCTCAAGATTCCCTTTTTTCCATAAGAATAACATGTGGTTGATTTTAGTAAATTAATTACAGCTGTTTTGTAAATAAATAAACATGTTTATTTTGTATGTTTGACATTATACTATTGATGCATTAAAGGTTCAATCTTCGGCTGTTAAACAAAAACTAATGAAATGAATACGTTTGTAATAGGCTAAGTAATACGATTGGGTATTTATACTAATAAATATATACCAACGCAAGTAATGTAAGTGAAATACTGTAAATAAATTTAATATCGTGATTTACGTTATAAATTTAATCTACTATTTTTTTTTTAATCAAAAGTCACATGCGAAGGCCGAGGTGTAACGAGCACAGCGAGAGTCGTGGTTGGCACGCGAAGCGTGCAGGGTGTCCCCTAGTATAATAATAATAATCTTTATTGCATCAAACCTCAAATGAGGTATTACAATATATAATATAGTGTAATATAATAAATATAATAAAATGTACTTATAAATTACAGTTGAATTTACACTGGATACAGTTGTTACACTTTCTTGCTCACAATGTACATTCATAATGGATCAGAGTGTATGGAGGAAGAACCAGTCAACTGTGGTATTGTCTGTTATCGGAGTAAAACACGCACAGTCGTGGTCCCAGTTCACTGGATACAGTTGTTGTTACACCTTCTTGCTCACAATGTTCATTCATAATGGATTAGAGTGTATGGAGGAAGAATCAGTCAACTGTGGTATTGTCTGTTATCGGAGTAAAACACGCACAGTCGTGGTCCCACGTTCACTGGATACAGTTGTTATTACACCTTCTTGCTCACAATGTTCATTCATAATGGATTAGAGTGTATGGAGGAAGAATCAGTCAACTGTGGTATTGTCTGTTATCGGAGTAAAACACGCACAGTCGTGGTCCCAGTTCACTGGATACAGTTGTTGTTACACCTTCTTGCTCACAATGTTCATTCATAATGGATTAGAGTGTATGGAGGAAGAATCAGTCAACTGTGGTATTGTCTGTTATCGGAGTATAACACGCACAGTCGTGGTCCCACGTTCACTGGATACAGTTGTTATTACACCTTCTTGCTCACAATGTTCATTCATAATGGATTAGAGTGTATGGAGGAAGAATCAGTCAACTGTGGTATTGTCTGTTATCGGAGTAAAACACGCACAGTCGTGGTCCCACGTTCACTGGATACAGTTGTTATTACACCTTCTTGCTCACAATGTTCATTCATAATGGATTAGAGTGTATGGAGGAAGAATCAGTCAACTGTGGTATTGTCTGTTATCGGAGTAAAACACGCACAGTCGTGGTCCCAGTTCACTGGATACAGTTGTTGTTACACCTTCTTGCTCACAATGTTCATTCATAATGGATTAGAGTGTATGGAGGAAGAATCAGTCAACTGTGGTATTGTCTGTTATCGGAGTAAAACACGCACAGTCGTGGTCCCACGTTCACTGGATACAGTTGTTACACCTTCTTGCTCACAATGTTCATACATAATGGATCATCAAATATAGCCAATTCGTCGTAACGAACAAAAGTGTGCATTGTTGCCCGACTTCACTCCCACGTAAACAACAAAATGGCAGAGAGACGTGGCTTCACTCCCTACGTAAATTACGCTACATTCCCAAACTGTCAGTTGAAAATATGAATAATTCTTATTTTAGGTTGGTCCTCATGAAAAACTGCTTGAACAAATGAATACTTTGGTTCATTTTCTGGAGTTCTTTATTGATCATTGTGAACTTCATTTAGAACTTAAAATTTTGTAAATATGTGTCTTTCTTCTATCTTGTGCATGTTTAGCCGTTTATGATTTTTCAAATTGTCTATATTTAAAGTTTTCTTTGTGTTCTTTGAATGTAGTTTTGTTTTTCTGTTTGTTTGGCCAGTATACATTTTATTTCTAAAACATAAACAGGGAGTAAAAGAAATTAACTTTGGTGAATAACCAACTAAATTAATAAACACTATCATTAAAAAGAAGACAATATTAATTGAGTATTGTCTTCTTGATAAGAACTACTTGAATACTAATTAATTCTAAAGAAATCCCTATTTGGAAACATATTAAAAACACATTATGAATTATTAATCCTTTCAGGCCAAACCACAATTCAAAAACCGTATTAGAAAACCAGAAATAAAAAAGAAGGTAAATCAGGAATTCACCAAATTAATTATGATAGCCTAATTGTGAAGTTATATAAGGAATTCGCAATAATCAATATTTAGATGCATGTGAAACATTCTACATTAAAAAACATAATAAATCAATTTGAAATAATGAACTCATTCAAAATTCTCCGTTCAATATAGTATAATTAAACTAAAAGTTGTCATTCATATATAAAAATTAAACTTGAATATTTTTTTAAAACTACCAAATCTTGTAAAAGTGCTCTATTTATAATGTGTAAAAAAATTTGAATGAGATAAAAATTTTTATTAATTTATTATTTATTCGCTTATCACTTTTATGTATCTGATTTTTTTTGGTTCCATTGTACATTAATACATTTAAGTACATTAGCATTGTTTGTGCAGTGAAGCAGTTCCTTTAAACTCCTTTGCATATATATTCATTTATTTAAAATAATTTTTTTTATTTGTTGGTTTTAAGTATCTATATGTAAGAAAGTGCAATTTTTTCTCAAATTTCGCCTCTCTAAAGAAGTTTTTCTCTTCTGTTATATTACAGTACTTGCAAATGATCGTAATTAGTGATTACTTAAAGTACACAGGATATTTCGTGTTTTACAATTAATTCACAAAGGGAATCATGTAGAAGACAGTTTATACAATCTGAATTTGTTGTATCAACTGTTTATCTGTAACAACAATGTCAGTATTTATTTGCTTTAAATTATTAACTGATAACATTTAATTTATGATCTGATAAATAATTAATGATGCATTTTGATAAATTTATTTATTGCTCATAGAAAGCACCAAATGAACAGTCAGAATCAACTTGCCCTTTAATTTGGTGGGGGGGGGGAGTAAAAAAAAGTATATGTTTATCACAGAGAATAGAGAGTGAGTTACAACTCCCCTCCCTATTCTTACTAGTCCCACCTTATTCCCCCCTAAGTCTCTGACTCTCAAGCTCCCTAAAGTAAGTATATAAACATAAAATATTTGTAGTGAAGCCAAGTATATAAACACAAAATATTTGTACTTTTTGTAGTGAAGTCAAGTATGGTAAAGTGCATTTCTTGTTTATGTAACGTGTTATAACGATTGCTTGTTGACTGAACAATCTTATCGATACCGGCTGTGTTAACAGATAAGACATACATTACCATTACTTGTAAAAATTTCTCAGCTGTTGTAATAAAAATGTTTCAATTTAGTACATTTATTAATAATTTATTAAATTTATACATAGAATTGTTAAATTAAACACAATTTTAAACCAATATTTATAACTGTATTGGTGTGGCCTTTGGGTAAATAAATAAAGTTGTAAATATTGGTTTACAATTGTGTTCAATTTAAAAATTCTTTGCATTAAAAAACCAATACATCTCCATCATCAACATACAATTAAATTGATAGTTTCTTAGGTCCTGTTCAATATGAAGCGTTTTTATATTAATTATAACACATTAATCTCTTTTTTATAGTAACTAATTTTGTAATGATTAATTAAATACAGTCCAATTATTATCAGTAATCAGTTTTCAATAAATATTAGTGTTCAAGATAATTAGCCACATATATTTATTTATCTCCATGTTACTTATTGTATTTATTTCTTAAATGTTGTTCATCAGCTGTACATATTTAAAAGAACCAAAATAACAAAAATACATTTACAAATTCAGCTTTCAACACACACACAGTGTTTTATTTATAATTCACAAGTGTTTATTTTATTTTGTATTCCGAAACTTTGACGCGAATCACGTGCCGCAATATGGTCCATGCCGAACCTGATGAAAACTCCGCGAACAGCAACATAGTTGTAACCAGCAATTGCCTAACATCGGGAGTAGATCCAACTTTATCCCATAGCTTTTATGATTAATATTCTTAAAGAAAGCCTCATTTTCACTTTTGATTTGTATCACTAAGAATGGCAGAACAACTAAGAACTTTATCTAGCAAATGAGATCAAATTAATGCAAAGGCAACTAGATTTAAGACCTACTTAGAGTCAGTAGAAATAAGCAAAGACACATCTCAGTTAAAAAGTAGGTTAGAAAAATTTGAGGAAACCTATCGAGATTTTGAATCAGTACAGGATCAGATAGAACTGATCCGAGTTTGACACTAACCAAAATACAGAAAGAGAGCTATTGAAAAGCTTTATTTTGAGATGATTGCGAAGGCATAAAGTTATTTTCCTTTGGATGAATCAGTTTCAAATACAAATGCATGTAGTTCCATAGTCATGTAACTCAAACATTAACGTCAAATTGCCAACTATACAATTGTCTTCATTTGGGGGAAGTATGAGGAGTGGACTTCATTCCAAGAAATCTTTCATTCACTCATCCATGACAACACATCTCTCACAGATACACAAAAGTTTCATTATTTGAAGACATCCCTCCATGGGCCAGCAATTAGTGTGATAGAGTCCCTAAGAAGTAACCTCAGCAAATTATGCAACTGCTTGGTCTCTTTTAAAAGAAATATTTGAGAACAAACGAATAATCATTAACAAACACATTGCATCTTTGCATAACAGTAACAAACTTGAAAAGGAATCTGGACATGCTTTGAGATTGTTACTAGACACAGTAAACAAACAATAATCATTAACAAACACATTGCATCTTTGCATAACAGTAACAAACTTGAAAAGGAATCTGGACATGCTTTGAGATTGTTACTAGACACAGTAAACAAACAATAATCATTAACAAACACATTGCATCTTTGCATAACAGTAACAAACTTAAAAGGAATCTGGACATGCTTTGAGATTGGTACTAGACACAGTAAACAAACAATAATCATTAACAAACACATTGCATCTTTGCATAACAGTAACAAACTTGAAAAGGAATCTGGACATGCTTTGAGATTGTTACTAGACACAGTAAAGAAACAATAATCATTAACAAACACATTGCATCTTTGCATAACAGTAACAAACTTGAAAAGGAATCTGGACATGCTTTGAGATTGTTACTAGACACAGTAAAGAAACAATAATCATTAACAAACACATTGCATCTTTGCATAACAGTAACAAACTTGAAAAGGAATCTGGACATGCTTTGAGATTGTTACTAGACACAGTAAACAAACAATAATCATTAACAAACACATTGCATCTTTGCATAACAGTAACAAACTTGAAAAGGAATCTGGACATGCTTTGAGATTGTTACTAGACACAGTAAACAAACAATAATCATTAACAAACACATTGCATCTTTGCATAACAGTAACAAACTTGAAAAGGAATCTGGACATGCTTTGAGATTGTTACTAGACACAGTAAACAAACAATAATCATTAACAAACACATTGCATCTTTGCATAACAGTAACAAACTTGAAAAGGAATCTGGACATGCTTTGAGATTGTTACTAGACACAGTAAACAAACAATAATCATTAACAAACACATTGCATCTTTGCATAACAGTAACAAACTTGAAAAGGAATCTGGACATGCTTTGAGATTGTTACTAGACACAGTAAACAAACATTTACATGCTTTGGAAAACTTGGGTCTGCCAGTCCACAGTTGGGGTTCACTATTAATATTTACATTAAGTAAGAAGTTGGACATTAATACACTTAGACTGTGGGATATCAGCAGCAAACAACAGTACATTAGCAATAGTCACAACCCTAATCACAGCAGTAAATTACATTCCCCATAAAACACCCCACTACTCTTGTGACTAATAATAGATTGTCATGTCCATCTTGCAATGGAAATTACAGATATTTCAATGTACAGATTTCAAGAATCTCAAACCTTCGAAAGATTCTCGAATGCCAAGAGATTTGGTCTTTGCATAAAATGCTTTTCAAAATCACACGCAGTCAAAGACTGCCGAGCAAGAATGTGGTGGAATGGGCCCTTCGTGGCTTGCGGAAGAACCTGAAAACTGGCTGACTTCAGAACCTAATAACTATTCAGAAATCCCGGAGAAACACAAGAAATCTCAAGCATTGGCTACAAAATTTCTCAAGCCAATATCCAAATTAGCAATTTTTCATCGCTTTCAAAACGAACAACTGTCTATTGTTTGAGATTCATTCACAACATCAGAGCACCTGCTCAAAAGCTTTCCTTCAACTGCAGGAACTTCAAGAAGCATTAAAATTGATAATAAAATGGGACCAACAGCAATCTATGAAAGCGATACCATCAAACTCGAAGGAGGCCGATGTGTACTAAAAAATAGTCCACTCTCTGACTTACACCCATTCTTAGATAATGATTGCATTGTTAGAGTGGGAGGATGTTTGAAAAACTCTTTATTAAGTGAAAGCGAAAAAACATTCAGTTGTAATTTCAGAAAAATCACCGTTATCCGAATTAATAGCTAGACACGAACACATACAACATTTACATGCACCTCCACAGCTACTTCTATCAGTCATCTGAAAACAATTCTGTCCCTTCAAAAGGAAGAGATCTCGTACGAAAAATTGTGCACAACTGCATCAAAGGTTTTAAGGCCAAACCTAGATCTATTCAGCCCAATATAGGAAACTTACCAGAACAAAGAACGATTTGCACACACCCATTTACAAACACCTGGACAGATCTCTTTGGCCCCTTTTAAATCAGGTCTTCAACACTACGAAACAGCAAGACAACGAAGGGTTACATTGTTTTCCTGCATCAAGTGAACCAGATATGTGTTTTCATAAAAGTAGCCATGTGTAATTTGTTCTAGTATGATTTTAAATTGACAAGTTTTAATATTAAATATTTTGTATTTCGTTTAAATAGTTGAAAGCACACTTTTAAAGGGGAGGATGTTCAATACATAGTGTTTTTATATTAATTATAACGCATTAATCTCTTTATAGTAATTTATTTTGTAATGATTAATTAAATACAGTCCACTTATTATCAGTAATCAGTTTTCAATAAACATTAGTGTTTTCATAAACAAGATACTTAGCCACATATATTTATTTATCTCCATGTTACTTATTGTATTTGTTTCTTAAATATTCATCTGCTGTACATATTAAAAAGAAACAAAATGACAAATACATTCACAAAATAAGCTTTCAACGCTCACAGTGTTTCATTTATATTTCACTAGTGTTAGTTTTATTTTGTATAGCAAAACTTTGACGCGAATCACGCGCCGTAACAGGTCCGACGTGTCCTTGGAAAATATAGGGTTACTGTAGCTAGTTAGACAGTTTTAATGTGCTGTGCTGGTAACACACAAGCCAACGTTACCAAGCCGAAGCCATGATCAGTCCCTATTCGAAGTACGTCGCAATACACTCATCACAGGTTTTATATGTACTGTTAATTGTTAATGCAAACTAAGAAACTTATGCAAGACTCTTAGGACTGGGCAGATTCTTGGGTAGCACCCATCTATGGCTGAGAGGTTACTGCTAAAACAGGATTTTTAATTTTACTCTAAAATATACTACTTCATAAAAGCGAATGGGTGTAACTAAAATTCGGAATGTATAGTTTTTAAGACTGAACAACAATTTATTCTGCGCTCCTGCAAAAACCTCCATGATGACGTTTGCTGCAAACGTCTTGTTTTTCTTATCTTATTTTTTTATTCAATTCGTCTTACAAGTTTTACTATACATCTAAAATCTGTTGTAATGAACTATTCTTATGGTATTTATATTTACATTGGAATGGTGTTAGTAATTAATTAAAATGAAGTTCATATAGCGTTTTTATGGAGATTATTTTATTGAATTATGGTGTACAGGATGGATAGAAGAAGAAATATATTTTTAATTTATAGACAGTCAATATAAATATCATGAATATCAAGCTATAAGGTGGGTTGGATTATAAGTTTACCGTCATATGTGTTTTTTTTTTTTTTTTTTTTTTTTTTCTATTTGAAGAAAGATGTGATTTAAGTACGTTCGGCTCAGTACCTGCATGTGGGTTCGGGCTAAGGCCCTGGAGGGGTTCATTTCTGAATAAGGGGCGAGCGACAGTGGAGCGCTTGTCAAAAACCTATCAAACTGTCAGCCTAGAAATTGTCCACTGCGACAGTGGAGCTCCTTAGAATGAGGCAGTTCCTGTCGTAACCTCGCGGGTCCAGTGTGACAAGGATTAAAAAACTAGGGCTTCTTGATATCTATAATGAGATTGTGTTTAACTTGAGAGTAATCTAAGTGTAGGTGATACATATGTTTATTAAAATAAGCATACATGTTAGTTACATAAGATCTGGGTTCGATTCCCGATTTGGTTCGCAAATTTAATACTTAAAATTTCTTTAGAATTAAAAAGCCTTATGGCATTGAAACTGTAAATATGAACTATAACAGGCATTTGATATAGTTTTTGATTCTGTTTGAAAATATCCACTTTGTTGATTTAGTTAGCTAATGCAACAGTCATATGTTCTCGGAAAAAACTCAACCAAAGACACCAAACAAAAACAATGAACAGCTACAGCATCGACTAAAACAGTTGTGTGAACGATATTTAGCTAGGGAAATTAGTATGAATGACTTTCTATCAAAAGTAGGAGTAGCGATTATATTTTAGAATATTGTACATTATTTAGTGTTAAATAGCATATTTAGTTTAAGTTTACAATGTTTTATATTTTAGAATGTTATAAATATTAAGTAAATAAAATAGCATGTTTCGTGTGAATATCAATATTATGTTTGTTTTAGACTATTATAACCTACAGATTGATTGTAAATAGTATTGTTGTTTGAGTTTAAATATTGTTTTATATATTTTAGATTGTTATAAATATTAATAAATAGTAACAAAATTATTTAGTTTGAGTTTAATTGTATTTTTATTATTTTAGAATGCTATACATATTAAGTGTTAAAACTTTAAAATATCATATTTTGTTAGTGTTTCATCTTGATTTTTTTTAAATATTTGAGATTGTTTTAAATGTTATGTAAGTGTTAAAAAAGAATACTTTGTTTGAATGTATTTTTTTTTTTATATTTTTTTAGAATGTTGTTCTTATTACGTGTTATATAGCATACTTTTATTGAGTTTCATTTCACATTTTGAATTGATATAAATATAAAGTATGTAAGTGTTAACACGCATTATTTTGTTTAAATTTATTCTTTCTTATTTTGGAAAATATGTATGCATCGCATGTTATGTTTGAGTTTCAATTATGGGTTTTTATACTTATATGTTTTACATATAACTTGTTGTCTGTATAGCTTTGAATTTTGCTGTGTGGTAGTCCTTTATGTACTTCAGCAGTTTTACGGTACTTTCTTTTATTTCATTCATTCCATTTCATAAATTAATGTCTCCAGATCTTATATTTTAAAAGTGACTATTTTTCCATCTTTTAAGTGACTACGTACTTTTTTAAATAAATATATCGATCAATATAATTTTTTTACTGGTTTATTTTTTATTTGATTATATTTTCATTTATGTGTGTATATATATTTTACTATGTAGTATAGTATAATGAACGAAGATGACTATTTACCCCAATACAGATTCATTATTAATAAGCATATATTTTTTCTAATGCTTCCTTTTTTTGCAAGAACATGCTGGATAGTAAAACTATTAAAATTTTTAAAAAATCACTACTTGGCTTGTACAAATTTGCAGAAACTATGGTAATATTTCATAATTAATACTCGTGGGTTAAGGGGCAGGTCATGGGTAAAGGAAGAGTGTCTACGTGTTCCATTTACATAAAACTATATAGTATCAAGTTTGTAATGTTTCGAAAAATAACACTATAAATACAACATTATCGTAGTCTTGGGGAGTTGTTGTGGTAAACATAATGCGGTCCACCTCCGAAGACCAAGATAGTTATTGTGCATGAACAAGGGTGGATGTCTTCTATCTGTACGATTATAAAACAAGTCTACAATAGTTTAACCACTAATTAATTCAAATAAAATGAAACATGATTAAGAATACTTATCACAGTACATTAAACGTTTTGAATGGTCTTTTAGGATAATGCCCTATTTGGGCCTATCAACTACAGAATCAATGTTACACTTACTCCTATAAAATATGCAGTGCACTTAACAGAAATTTAGTATGATAGTAACCGTTGTGATATTTGATTGGTAGGTATTTAGGACGCTCCGCGAGCTGAGCTAGATATCAGGTAGAGTGCCGAGGTCAGGTAGTTTATAAAAAAAGTACCAAAGTTATTTTATTCGGAGTATAAGTGCAACTGCGGAGCACCTCCGGGAAGAGTGGGGAGGCGCTCCACAGTCGCATCTCTAGCAAAAATTATTTAGACAACCCCTGAGCCAGGTAAAAGGCGTTCCTGTATCGCGGAATTCTGAATAAGTTAACGTAAGCTCAACCGACTAATAGAGTTGATTCTCGTGGGCATAGAGTTGATTCCCCAAGTATCTCGGGGGCAGAACGGTTAGTGCATTGACTTCCTCCATCAGATGCAGTGTGTTGTGCACTGCACATAGAGTATCCCAGGACTTTCTGGAAAGCGGGACTACGCTTTCGATATAGAATGCCAAATTCTAAAGAATCTCGTTTTGCGGCAGTGGCACAGGGGTAAAACTGTTCAGGTCATACGGGGAATCGAACCAAGACCGCTTGTGTGTCAGTCTATCCCCTTAGCCACGGCCGCTCCAAGGTATTCTTCCACTGCATGGAGTGAAGACATTTGTAAAGCTTAATATTTTATGTCGTTCCGATGCGTTCATTTCTGTACCGAGCTATATCGTGAAATGTATCGTTTGCGAAATGTACTGAACCACCATATCTTCATATGCCGTAATTTCTTTCTTGTCCTAGGTAACAGTTTGATATGGGACTTGTGTTGTAGTTTGAGCTGCTGCACTGTGAAGGCTGAGTGTGAGAGGAGCCAACGACGACCTCGGCCCTCGCCCACTTCACTTCCTTCCGACAGTACACTTCCACTTGGAACCTGTCAAGTAACTGAAGGACGAAATAAATAATACACGATACTGTACCAGGATGTCTGGAGAGAAGGTGTATGAAACGTCTGTTTCGCTTCAGTCAAACTGTTGCCAACACCTCAGGTTGCGTCGTAGCTCGTGTATGGGGATATGGAACTTGTTTGAAGGAGGGTTGTGCACATTGACGAAAATTATTGACATTATCACGTTCCGTGTTAAATTATTTTTTTAAATTTAAATCCATCTTGGCCACATCAATGTAGAGGAGCATTAAACGTTATCTCAATCCGTTTCCTCTCTGATATGATATAGGCCCAGAATATTTATTTGCGATGTTTTGCCATTTAAAAGTGTTCTTTTCTTGCCTCTTCCAAGATGAAACTTTAAAGAAGAGGATATTTCAAATTAAATAACCAATAGTCTGATAATATGATACAAGTGTCGTTGAATTAGACACAGACATTGTATCGATTTAGTATAACTTAAAAGAATTTCTTCTGATTTCTTTAATAGATTTTTTTTTACTACTCAATCATAAAAATATTAAAAAGAATCTAATGTTTTAAGCTGAAAGTCAATTTGTTGTGTGTATTCTTTTTTTATCTATTTAAATGCAGTTATTAGAAAAATAAATAAAAGGATTTATTAAAGGTTTTTAACGCTTTTTTATATTTTCAGTTTTCAACTATTTGGGAAATATCTTATACAACGTACATCCTCCATTTTCATTGTTACATCTGATCACACTGGGGAGGATCCTTCCATTTATCCTCGATATACACGGTTTCTTGCTGTGCATAATTGTCATTCACCAAGATGTATATAGAGGTTGATTCGCTTCGCTCGTTGGGTTCAGGCCAATTCGTTAATATAAAAAGTTCAATACAGTTTATATTGTATTGTCTATATTTATTTACGTTGATCACGGGTGTCTACCCAAATTGATCACGGGGAGGCTATTCAAGTAACCAAGTTGATCACAGGGAGTTCGCAACATGATCACGGGAGCTACGCAAGTTGGTCGTGGGGATCCGCCAAAGTTGATCAAAGAGGCTAACCAAGGTCACCACGGGGAGTTGTTTTTTTAGTTGATGACGGGATGCTACCGAAGTTGATCTCAGAAGCTGGTAATAGGAGAGGTCGACGTAATTAGTGTGCAAGGTTTTAAGTATCCAGATCGGTTTAACCATACCAAAATGGGTGTATATATTTAAAAAATCACATATTTGTTACAAAAAACTTAACTTTACCGAACTTTTGTGAGGTTTTTTATACAGCATTGAGGTATTAAAAAAGTCCAATATTATAATGCGTGGCTACCAAATATGATCGCCAGGGGCTTTCCGAGTTGAACACAGGCTACAGAGATGACCAAGAGTGGTAAAGAAAGTGGATCTCGGGGAATCCAAAATCATCACGGGGGACCTAAGTAGTTGACGGTCGACTATCCTAGTTGATCACGTGGGGGCTAAGTTTAAATCATGTTTTAATCATGCTTAAATGGGAAATCAAACTGGAAACGTTTAATTATTATTAAACTTATATTATTATTAGTAGTGAAACGGCTTTATTATTTAATTAGAAGGAGGTTTGGCCAAAATGACAGACGCTTAAAATTCGGTTAGCTGTAAATATGATATGTGTTTCAATTTGAGGGAATTAGTCAAAATGAATAGCTGTTAAAAAACGTAACTGTTTAAGGATTTGAGATTTGACAAGAATGCCTCATGCTGTAAACTTAGCATTAGAAAACATTAAACTTATTTTAGATTTTGAGTTAATATAAGGTAAGGATTACTGTGTATATTTCTTGTAGCATGAAAATGTCTGTAAAATAATGTTATTTAATTTTCCAATATTTGAATTCTAAAGTCATCCTTTTGCACTCGAGTGGTCAACAATAGGACATAATAAGTATAAGATTAGAGTAGATGCACGGATGCCAGGTGAAACTGTGTTAACAATATACATTAAGTTAATATTGCCCAACCCAATTTAAATCCAGTGTTTTGTCATCACTACAATAGCCACTTTCGCTTCCGATTATTCTTTCATTCAAGCGTACGCAGGCCAGAGGTGAGGTTACATACAACACTGAGTGTGATGATTGACAAAGACGGTAATCGCGAATCTGGCCTTAGTACACAGACAGGGCCGTACCGAGGTGAGGTTACAAACAACACTGAGTGTGATGGTTGGCAAAGGCCGATAAAAGTATCATCCGGCCACCTCGTGAACCTTGGCCTTAGTACACAGACAGGGCCGTACCGAGGTGAGGTTACATACAACACTGAGTGTGATGGTTGACAAGACGGTAATCATATCATCCGGCGACCTCGCGAATCTCGGGCCGTTCGAGATGAGGTTACATACAACACTGATTGTGATGGTTGACAAAGACGGTAATCGTATCATCCGGCGACCTCGCGAATCTAGACTTAGTACACAGACAGGGCCGTACCGAGGTGAGGTTACAAACAACACTGAGTGTGATGGTTGACAAAGCCGATAAATATATCATCCGGCCACCTCGTGAACCTTGGCCTTAGTACACAGACAGGGCCGTACCGAAGTGAGGTTACATACAACACTGAGTGTGATGGTTGGCAAAGACGGTAATCGTATCATCCGGCGACCTCGCGAATCTTGGGCCGTACCGAGGTGAGGAGATACAACACTGCGTATGATTCGACTAAGGCCGGTAATTATATCAACCGGCAACCTCGAGAACTTTAGCAACCGTGCACTGCGCGTTGTTCTCCAAACACTGGCACGTTTCGTCAATTTTTGGCATGTTGTGCTTGCAAGGTCGCAATGCACATGTATTGTACAAGAGTCTGCAGTGGCTGTCGGCCATATTGGTTTTAATCCCATAAGAACTATGTTATTTGCGAATCCATATTTTTTCGTTATTTATTGATCTAAAGTTGTTTGAGGTATCATTTTAAACGTTATCGTATTGTGCATTGGGTTTGCTTTTTATATTTTTAATGCATAGACCTTACGCCTAGTTTTGAAAAATAGATGAAATTAAAAACTTCATACAATATATTTTTTATATTTTTCAATAAAACTAATTAGAAATTCGCAAAGCAATTCAAATGCAATTTGTTTGGAAAAAATCGTTTAAAAATAACTGTTTAATTTGGATACGCGTGATCGTATGTGGGTTAAAAAATAATATTGATCTAATGGGATTAAAACCAACACGGCCGACAGCCTCTGCTGACTGTTAATATAATCAGACAACAAAGGCATAAAAGATCATTTTTTTATCCACGGCGGTGCCCCAACCGCGCGACGGCCCAGTCCGTGATCAATATAGAGTAATACGAGTAGTTTCGTAATATTTTATGTTTTATGAAAAATGTAATTTTTCATTGAGTGTGAATTGTAATGCTTTGTGTGGAAAATGTTCCATATGTATTCATGACAAGGAACCGTTGTTTGATGAGTTCTCACAAACTCATAATTGTATAATATTGAATCTGTTTGCAGCAGTAGTGGAGCAGGCCAGCTGTATGGCCTTGCGATTGACATGCCACTGCGCACTTGTCCCACACTCGACATATCGCGTCTTCCGGGAACTGGATGACTGACTAACTTATTATTTCTTATGGCAGCAAGATAAATAATTGGCCGTGTTGTTTTTATATGAGTTTCTTGTTTAAATCACTTTATTGGACAATTATGTTAGTCATCTGAAGACAGTTGAACATTGGTCGATGTTTTTATATTTTGATTCTGTTGTTTGGGTGTAAAAAAATAAAGATTTTTTAAATCTTGTATTTTTTCTAAATTGAAAAATAATTTATTTGTCAATTTAAATGGTTTTGTTGAACTTAGGGAAACGTTCTTTCTCTAAAGAAATAATGAATCTGAAATTAAATATATTTAAAACTGTGGTTAGAAAGTTTTTAACTAAGAATTATTTTTATCGGGTTGAAGAATATTTTGAATTTAAATGTTCTTAGATAAGTAAAAATTTGTCTTAGTGCTCTATAAATACTGTATCATATGTTATCTATAATTAAGGCTGTATTTATCAATTTTTGTTGTTATTTTATGTTATGATATTTATTTGTATATGAATCCTTGTTTTGACGTTCTCCATGTAAACGTTTTGTACTTCTGACTATTTGTATTGTTTCTGAAACTAAGAAATTTTAATTTGATCTCATCAAAGGCTATCTCTCTAAACATAGAAGGCCATGAACTATCATCTATATATATATATATATATATATATATATATATATATATATATATATATATATTATAGACCTAAAAGTTGTT
Source organism: Stictocephala bisonia (assembly GCA_035578905.1). Lineage (NCBI taxonomy): Eukaryota > Metazoa > Arthropoda > Insecta > Hemiptera > Membracidae > Stictocephala > Stictocephala bisonia. Next base: position 140,544 of record JAQJVL010000598.1, on the reverse strand, counting down.
TTAGTATGAAGTCATTTTCTTACTTGATATATTAAATAATGACCTACCCTCTAAATATATTAGTGCACCATTTAAATTTCATTTATTTTTCATAACTTGGATTGTTACAAAATGTATTTTGTTTTTTCATTGCTTAACTACTCTGGTTGTCTGGATTGTTTGTATGTTGTATTATGTGACCTTATTCCTCTTAACATTTTACTCTATCTTAAACTTATTTAAGAAAAGTACACTCTTTTCTAAAAGAGCACTAAAGGAGATTGTGGCTTCTGTTGATAGATATCGAAAACTGTAAATATTATAATGACTTATCTGTTGTATAATAATTTGATCATTTATACAGTTCATCACATTATAAATTTGATGGAATGTCAAGAGTAAAGTTCTATACAACATTAGCCACTTTGATCTTTTTTTCCATATTTAACAGTTATCTCAGAAACGAGCTTAATTTTAAAAAGTGGCTTTCTAAATTGTGGCGGGGGTTGAAAGCGGATCTCCTTAAATTGCGAAGCCACAGGATTTAGCTCCCTGGTTTTTCCTAAGGTCTATGATAAATGTTGATTGTTCTCTCCATGGGTAAGCTGATACAAATGATAGGGTATCAGATTGAAGGATTTCTCTTTGTGAATCCAAATATACCTTCAGGTATAATTAAATTAAAATGCATGGACACAATTGTCCCTAAAACTAAATATTTTAGGAAATGTTTGAAGATATGCTTTATTGAATGAATCAAATGAAAGATTTACTAGCCTAGAACCAATATATATATATATATACACACAAAAGATATATAGAAATAAAGAGAAAAGAGTAACAAGTCAAATATAGGTATTTGGATATATGGGTCTACAGTTACTAGAACAGAGTATGATGATCAATCTCAAACGATGGTTTGGGTGATGTTATGAGATAACTCACTTTATTTAACATTCATTATAAATGATAGTTATTTATCTAGCTTTGTTAGTTCTTGAGTGTAATTAATATTTATCTTTTGTAACAGATTGTGATGTATATGTAGTTGAGTTCCTGCAATAATATGCTGTTTGATCCAAAGGCTATCTACTGGGCAAACTGCCTACAATTAGTACAAGTAAACAAATAACCTTACCAGTTTGCAACTCACATCTACTTATTTACACGTTTTTAAACTATACACATGATTTAAATGTTCAATTTCTAGTCACTTAATTACCCACTTTGGATGTAACAGAAAAACGTTGTTTTAATGTGGAGAAAAAGTTTCTGTATAATAATTATCAATTCAATTCCAATATCTAAACTAATCAATGTAAATTGTCTTCCACTTTGAAATCATTTGTTTGATATTGAATAAATCAAATCAAATTATCAGATCATGATAATTGCCGTAAAACTTAAACAAGTATTGACAACGTTAGATTGTTGCCATAAGGCCAAGTCAAAAGTACAAGAGTTTTTTTTTACTTAAGAGACACTTAATAATACTGAATAATGAGAAGAATGTTAAATGACTCTCATACAGTTTTTATTTATACATTTTTTTAAAGAAATGTTATTATATGTCTAAGGTACTATCTAGGAAATACGAATGGACAATCTATTTTCATGTACTCGTAGTTTAACTGACCGAAAGCCAAAAATATGTTTGTGTGTCAAAAAATAATACAAATATGCGAACTTAGAGAACTTGTATTATTTAGAAAATATATTATACCTATTGATTTATTACAAATTGATAAGTTCCCCATTGTATATAATATAAATACTTTCATCGTTCTATGTAGGAAGGTTCATACATGGAGTAACTCTTGATTTTGCCCAACCAGTTAAACCCTTTACAGTAAAAAATTTTTTTTAACTTCACTCTTCAGTTCACATTGGCTTGCAAGCCTGTGCGTGAACTTTACTAAACGAGTGAAGTACCGACCTTTAGCTCAGTACGAATTCGAACCTTGGACCTTGCCCTCCACAGTCCGAAGCCTTAACTACTGAGCCACCGTGCCGGCAAAAACATATTTACGGTAAAATCTGTAGCATCATTGACTTAAGAGGTAGATTCTCTCATATTGACTATCCGTTAAATGGTCATCATATGCAGTGGATAAATCTTGGATTGTTTGGATTGACTGGTGGGGGGCAGTACCTGCCTTTAGAGAGAGCTAACAATCAAACTTGTCAACTTAGTTAATCATTGCACATGCACTACTTGTCCAGACCACAATATATTAAAGGTCTCTTCACAGCCCTTATTGTGGAAGTCTTTCTGATAATTAGTATCAATCACTACCAGTTAGTCACTGACTACACATAGAATTGATTATTCTATTTTACACGTTTGAAATCTCCTTCATACTCATTTTAAAATATAAATAAAAATTGTGCCATCATTGTTAATATAAATTATTTCACAGTGTTGCTTTTACAAGTTTTATTTTAAACAAACATCAAAAGATAATATTAATTAACACTCACAAAAAAAATTATTACTGTTGTACACACACAACTCAACATTACACTTTTTACACATTACACTTTTTAGTATTCAGATCAAAGTTAATTAACAATACAATCAACAGATGTTTTTATTTTGCTACTACAGTATAATGAAAAACATAGAGTACATAATATAAGAATCTGCAACATTTATCAGAGATTGTTAGAATTATTTACATAAACTTTATTTAACAATCATCTCATTCCTGAACAGATTAAGTTGACTGATTGTTTAATGATCTTGAATATAATCAATATTTTGAATAACATTGAATACATTTACTAAAGCCTTTGTTCTATTAATAATACAAATTGATTATAAGCGAAAGTAAAAAGACTGTATTGAATTATGAACAGCAATTTTGCTTTCCATACCACTGATAGCATCTCTATAAATAAATAAATCGTGAGCTTTTATGTGAAGTGATTTGAGCACTTTGCTTCTAGAGTGATTTTTATCTTGGTGGCTTTTTTCAATGAAAGGGCATATTCATTAATTCAGAGTGGAGTAAAGGGGCTGGTTGCTTTGCACGACATCAACTATAGAATGAAGAGATGAAGGCACTAAGTGTGGAACTTTGTGAACAATCTTCCCTTCATGGGCTGCAGCATCTAGTGAGTCATGGCAGAATGGTGTGGGAGAGATTCTTGTGGGCCATGCTACTTACAGTCATTGCAGTGGTAACGATGTTGCGGATTCATAGTCTGTGGCAGGCTACATATGAGGGTTCAGTTGTCACAGTTGTGGAAGACCCTCACTATGACCTCGGTTTGGTAGACTTCCCAGCAGTCACAGTCTGCCCAAACATCAAGGCTATTAAAAGCAAGGTTCAAGCTGCTGCCAATACTTACATTGGTAAAAGTGGAGATCTTAGTAATTTTGAGGACACCCTCATCACTTTGTCGCTGGTGAGATTCCCATACTTGAATTTACCTCAGGAGTTTGTGTTGAGGAAGAATGTTAGTTTGTACCCTGTCAAAGGTGAAGATGTTGCAGATATCATGTCTATTGTGGGTGCTGATCTGGATCACATCATGACTCACTGTAAATGGAGGTCTGTCAAATATGACTGCAAAACTCTTTTTCAACGAAGGCTCACACAGGAGGGTTATTGTTACTCCTTTAACAGAAAAAATACAGACACATTTGACAATGACTCGGTGGAGACTTCTTTATTTAGGTCTGGTGAAGGTGTAATTCGCCTCAGGAGTAATGTATTTGGAAGAAATTCTGGATTAGGCTTTCGTTTGAAATCACTTGCTCATCTCAAATTGAAATCAGATGTACTAGGAGATTGTTATTCTGTTGGCATTCACAGTCCGACAACCAACCCGTATTTCTTTCAAATGATGACTGTCCTGCCCGATAGTCCACTGAATCTAACACAAATAAGTGTTTCTGTTGCCACAATAGAAGCAGATGATTCCCTATTCAATTTGAATGAAAATGTTAGAGGATGTATGTTGGAAAATGATTCAAGTCTGGCAGTTAAATTTCTCCAAAACTGTATGGATGATATTGTAATAAAACGATGTAACTGTCTTCCATATTATCGCTTCTACAGCCAAAGGTAGATAATACACTTAGTCTTTTTAAGCTAAATATTTATTTAGTCATTCTCTGTAATTTACTTGATATAATATTTTCAGTTTATGTTAACATATTTTGCTATTTTTATTTCCTTCTGCTTATTGTTTGTAATTTAATTTGTTTGTTAAAAGTAGAGTTATATGAAATATTATTATAGTTACTTATGGTTTGTTTAGTGCTCTAGTGAAAATATAAGAAATATTATTATAAACAGTTTATTTAGTGTTCTAATGCACACTAACTAATTTAACAAGGCCAATAAATTAACTTTTCGTTAATTTAGAATTCAGAATCTTACCTATAAATATTTTTTTAATATCCCAATTTGGCAACATAGTAGGTTATGCACTTTCTTTTTGACGTATCGACATCTGTACAAAGTTTCAACCAAATCAGAGATGGAAAATATTTTTGTCGAAAAATAGCTAGGCTAATGTATGGCTTGCATTACACGCGCGCGCGCACTCACGCACACACACGCACACACACACACACACACACACACACACACACACACACACACACACACACACACAGAATAATTTTAAGCTTAAGGGCCAAAGACGGTGCGCAGAATATAAGAACTTCACCCCTCTGTTTCTTAAAGATACAATGATTTTACTATCGCTACAATGTATTTATTGATACACATAATAGCTGTTTACGTTTATAATGCTTATGCTGATGTAAACATTTCATAATTTTAGTGTGGATCTGATTTTTATCTATATCTATATATATATATATATATATATATATATATATATATATATATATATATATATATATATATATATATATAAAAGGCAAAGCCCTGGCTCACGTACTCATCACATATTCTCCAACTTCCCTAGTAGGAAGAGAGCTAAAATTTTTTAGACTTTCTTAGGTCTTAAATAGGACAACTTAAGTATTTTCATCTTGATCAAGTACTCGTAAGGGGTATTAACTGCTCCTAAAAGATTTTTTCATAAGGGTAACATTGAGTTAATTTTAGTAAATTAATAACAGATTTTATGTAAATAAATAAACATGTTTATTTTATATGATTTACATTATACAATTGATGCATTTTTAAATATTGTGATTATACTATGAGTTTAATCTTCAGCTGTTAAACAAACACTAATGAAATGAACACGTTTGAATTAGGTTAAGTAATACCATTGGGTATTTATACTACAGTTCGGTTACTTTGATTTGCGACTTTATCAGAGAACCTTTATCAGAGAGACAAAGCTAGTCATTGAAGTAAGACAGAAAATAAGTCTTCTCCCACCACTGAACCGACGTGCCACTGTGCCACTTTAACATTCCGTTGTCATGGATACGCTGTGAGAAGCTCCGCCTACTTTGTACCGTGCAAGGTGCCAATAGGGGGCAAGGCAGGTGGTGGGAACTGGAATTTAGTACAGCTGGAACATGGTATAGGGGGAAAAGGCGCCGTGATAGAAGTGTGGAATCAGCTGATGTAGTGCGGTTTGTTGTCATTACGGAGTTATATTGAAGTTAAATTATAATTTGATTTGCAATATTATTGTGTTTTAAATATATATATATATATATATATATATATATATATTATTTGAAATACTTATAATGTGATTGAAACGTTCAGTGACCTACCTTCAAACTTAAATAATATTTATCACTACTTACATTATTGTTTCATTTACATATTACTTCGTATACAATTTTAAAAAGTACACTTTGCTAACTGTATAAGTCGTGATGGATCGTGCAAGACTTAAGAACCAATTTCAATATGATTTATAATAACTACAATAATGACTATATTTATTTATTTTATAATGCATTATAACAGACGTTATATCCAATTACAATAAAGCATTTAGCAATTGAAAAACTTTAACATGCAAAAAATATATATACTTATATAATATTTTCAACAACAGTTTATGACACTGATCGACTTGCATTCAATACAGTCTTTTACATAAATTTGTTGAATTCACATATAATTAAAATTATTTAAAAAATACAATATTTAAATAACAGGTAAAAAAAAAAACTGCAAGTTCCCAAACAAACAGCAAATAAAATAACTAACAATTATTCAAACAAACAATGTAATATAAAACTATGCCCACATACAACAAATATATCATATAACAATATAAACAACAAAATTAAACTATGGATAAATAAACCAGATATATATTTATATAACATATAACAATAAACTAAGTATAGCAAAAATATATTTAAAAAAAAAAAAATAATAAAGGTAATAAATATATTAAGGAACAAGATCTGCTATAATTTCTACTGGAATTCAATATTAACTACGACAGCTTATGAATAGTGTTATATAGAAAGAATCAGACTTGCCCATGATATACCATATGAAAATACTGTTTGAACATTTTCTGTTACTACTGATAGTTGCTTTTTAAATAGTCTGCTGAAGGAGTTAAATAAATCAAGATTCTGTGAATAATTATTGAACAATTTAGACGTATGATTTACAGGGGAGCAACAACCTAAATTTGTTTTTGAAAAACTTGTTAATAAATAGCAACAATGGGTCAGGAGATAGCAAAGTTTACCAATGACAAAAAAACCACTATCATCTATCAAGCCATTAACTAGTTTGTAGAGATAAGATAACATAATCATTTTAAGCCTTTTGTGAAGCTAGTCAGTGTTAAAAATGTTCAAAAGTTCTGAGTAAGATACTGCTGTGCTGTAATGACCGAAAGCCTTGAAATATAAATCTTGAAAACCTCTTCTGAACACTTTCTAATAGCTCAGAAAAATAATTTGCATGCGGATACCATATTAAAGTTCCATATTCAATTTTTGAATGAATCAATGAAAAAAAACAATGATTTGAGCAAAGAAGGCTGCTGTAAAAAATTTCCAGATCTTTTTATGAAACTTAAAATTGAAAAAGATGATTTGCATATAGATAGAATATGGTCAGTGAAACTAAATTTAGAATCAAATGTAATGCCTAAATCCATGATACTATTTTTTAAGATTGTGGTTATATTATATCCACTTTTATAATTCAAGACGTTTTCTTTACTACCTTTTGCATAACCTACAAACAAAGGGAGTGAAGGAGATGAAGTGCCATGCGCACCATAATCCACCACAATTTTACCTGCTGATTGTGTCCGGTGTCTCCACTCCCAACAATGCCCCTTACTCCAACTAGAGACGGAGTGTTGGCACACTTCCCCTCTGCTGCTGGGAACCCTACATGCGCTTAATTTAATATGCAGATTACTTTCAAACCGGCCAAATTATAATAAATAAGTCGCAACGCAAGTAGAAGTCGCAAATTAATATGTAGAAACTATACTATAACCATATGATATATATATATATATATGTGTGTGTGTGTGTGTGTGTGTGTAGAAACTACAAATAAGTGAAACATCAGACAAATTCTATATTTCTAAATACATAATAGTATAAAACATAAAGAAAGGAATGAAATATAATTATTATAAAAGAGGATTGAATTCCATAGGGGATAGCATGGTAAACACGATTTACTGAAACATTATACGTACGGTGTATCAAACCAGATTCATATATTTGTTTCTAATATTCCAAATCACCAAAGATCTTTATGTTCAATTCCATTCTCTTAGGAGCATTGCAATTTACTATTTTTAAGAAGTAATCTTACTATCTAAAACAAGCCAAGCTGAGTTCCACAAAGGGGCTAAATGTAAACGCGAAAGACCTCCAAAAGGAAATTTATTAATAACCTACAAGGTAGAGCAATAACAAATGATCCTCAGGACTTTCTGGGAGATATGGATTCTACCTCTTTAATTATGCAAAATTCAACTTAGTGATGCTCAGTCTTCGGTACATTGTATAACATCAACGTTTAATAGATTAAATCTATGAATCTTCACAAAAAATGTTCGAGACTGGAAAGTGTATTCATATAACTAATGTTTTCCATTTGTATTTTATTTATTATTTTAATAAAGGCCTACTCTTTTTATTTATCTAAAATATTTTATTATAGTAATCAAACTTATATAACTGTATTATTCAATTCTTTTTGACAGTATTTTTATATATGATACTTCCTTTGATCCTAGAGTTAAGGTTGTCTGTGGAGTCCAACCTGGTCAACTGAGTTGCCTCAGTGACATCAACCATCATCTCCGCTTCCTCAACAACTGTCCTCATCAAAATCCCTGTACCGATACTTTTTACACTGCAGACAAAGTTATCCTGCCAGTGCCATCGGAGGAGACGGTCACAGGCCACAACAAGTGGACTAGAGTCAGAGTTATATACAAAAACTTGGCCGTTAAGTACTCTCAAACCTCCAACAGTGATTTCCGAGATTTCCTTGTTGGCTGTGGAAGCTACGCCAGTCTCTTGCTAGGATTTAATGCAGTTGCCGCATTTGATTTCCTGGTCTATTTAGTGAAATTGTTTTATTTATTTGTAAATGCTTTCATATTCAATGTTTTTAAGTGGAAGAGAGAACCCCTTACAGTTAAAAAATTAAAGCCAACACATAATGTCAGCTATGGTATTAAGACTGGAGATTTCATTTTCTATATAGATGGTAAACACAAAGTAATTTCTAAAGCGGATGAGTTTTTTGTACGTACTTGTGATGAACAGCAATTGACCAGAATTCTCAGTGGTAGTGAGAGCACCCATCCTATTTACCCTTTTTTCAATTAGCAAAGTTAATGCTTGTGTTATTCCTGCTACATTTTCCCCTTTAACCTAACCTTACCTTATTCATCATCTTTTTAGTATTTCACTTGATGATGACTTCTCAAATAATTATTAATTAAATGTGTACAAATTAGCCTACATATCAGTATTATGTTATGAATATTTACGGAACATCAAAATGAGAAAAACAAGTTGATCAACGCATTTAAAAACATAATTCATCATATATATTCAAATTATTAAATTTTCAATAAAAACCAATAAATTATAATTTTAATTAGGCCTTTCGCCAGCAAAGCTGGCATCATCAGGTAACACAATTTTTTATAATTTATCATGGTTAGGTTTTTAAAGATGCCTTGTAGAATGTAATTTAATGTATGTTAAATTTAGTATGTTCTTGGATATAATTTAGTTTTCTGTATTTATATATATTTCAAGTATCAATATACTGTAATAACGCAGCAGTACATGTTTTTCATATTTTGAAAATGTAATTTTTGCGTCTTAAATAATTTGTTAGTAATTTATTTACAAATAACAGTTCTTAGTAAATAAAATTAACTAAATGTTTTGGGCTTATAGAATTGTACCTCAGTGTATTAGTGTTCTTTACAGAATCAAATATAACTAAGATTCTCATTTAAATCATTCAAAGTTAACCAATTTATTGATACAAGTCACTAGCCAAGCCACTGAATAGCAAAGGTGCTAGGCGATTGCTGATAAAAGACTTGCAGAACTAACAAGTATCACTAATAAGGTATCTCATATTAATCAATAATATGCATGTAATATTTCAACGGCTTATAAGAAATGAAAAATCATAATTATGAAATAATATGACCTTACAAAAATGTAGCAAACTGTTAATAGCAACAATACAATGTAGATCAGTACAAAACATGATTACTAACTGTAGGTTGAAACCCACAATCACACAAACTTAGTACTACCACAGGTGTGAGACATTATAGCAACAATACAATGTAGATCAGTACAAAACATGATTACTAACTGTAGGTTGAAACCCACAATCACACAAACTTAGTACTACCACAGGTGTGAGACATTATAGCAACTCAGGAGAGGAAAGAAATAAAAAAGCTTAGGCCGGAATTATTGTTTATTATTTAAAAAAAGTTAAACTTGAATGATCATAATGAAAAATACTAACAACAATGCCAAGAGGGGGTAGGAAATGTAAATATATGCTTTCTATCTGGTATGTATGGGAGAGAATTATGTTAATGTATTGTACACATATGAACTGTTTAACACCATAAAACAACCTACTAGAGTAGATTTCTATAATAATAACTTAGTAAAATCCTGCTTAGATCATGTTAATGTAAAGTTAAAAACCTACAAGTATGAAGCTTAGGTAAAGAGGATAAACTTGCAGATCATTATTGGACTGGAATTATGATTGGTATCAATTGTAATCAAGATAGTAACAAAGAGATAGATACAAAACAATATATTAGCACGAAAAGGGTTAACAATTTTATACGGATGGAAAATTAATGGCCTATTTTGGATATTAGAGGATCCAGTTGAAATATTTGATAATGTAGTGCAGAAATTTAGATGTCTATGTGATAGGCCAATAGACACAAATAAATCAAAAGTAAATTTAGACAATAATTCTTAGATTACTGCTGATATTAGAAATCTCATTGATCACATACAGTGGTTATGGAGGCAGTTACAAAGAGATAGATATAATATAGAGTTGCGAGAATTGTTAAAAAAAAACTAGAAATAATGTATCTTCAACTGTTAAAAAAGCTAAAACAGAATACTATTATAATGTACTGTCTGAAAATACAAAAGACGCAAAAAGATTTTGTAATATAATTAACCATTTGTAATATAATTAACCATTTGTAATATAATTAACCATTTGTAATATAATTAACCATTTGTAATATAATTAACCATTTGTAATATAATTAACCAGGTTATAATTAAAAAGAGTAAGGCTAATATAGTAGAAACAGTTAAATACAATTTTAAAATAAATACTGAAATTTAAGTAGGTCAACTAGCTAATAAGTTTAATGATAATTTTAAGAATGTTATTTATAGCATACAATCATATATGAAAAGAACTAGTTTTGATATTGAAAATGATTTATCTAATGACTTCTATGTAAATAGATATGGTTGATAGAGTGATGTAGATGTGTCTTGACTAAATACATGATATAACTATTAAGAAATAACATTTTAAAGTGAAATGTGTACATTGTAGTGTGGTAAAGTATGGTTTTTAAGACAAATAAATAAACTGTGATTTTTAATTGATGAATAAATTTTAAAACTATGAATATATTACTTACCTATAATATCTACTGAAAGCAGATGTTTTTCACTAGTTCTTAATTATTGGAAAGAAAGTCATAGTAACATTATTTTTTTGGATATTTAAGTCTAACATTCACTTTACAATCAATATAAAAACTATATAAACTGTGAAGTTTTATATTTTAATTTTTAAACTATAAAACCTGGTTGATGATAAAAGGAATTGCATGATTTTGACTGGTTCAGTGATTTCCTGTAGCAAATTGACAGAACAGGTGTATTCCCCTCCACAACCCACCAAATAAAACAGCTGATGAACATCTGTCATTTGAGAGCTTACCTGTAGACTCAGTGATTATCTGTCAAATTGAAAAGTTTTAAAACTAAATATTGTGAGCTAGTTGAACCACCCATATATATATATATATATATATATATATATATATATTAAAACATTTTGTTTCTTTAATATATAAATTTGTTATTAAGTTTAATTCAAAGTTTAATAAATAAGTAATTAACGGTTAATTTTTAAATTGCTTGTAAACAGGTCTCAAAACTAATAATGATTTTTTTGAATTAATAAATTGTATTGGTTTTAGTATATAGATAGAAATTGTTAAATCATCATACTATTTATTTATTTTTCAGCTTGGTGGAGCATTTTGAAATTGTAAGATTCTTAATTTATTCGCACTTTTAATTCTATTTTGTGTACTGTAACTCTAATGTTACAATAACAAACATTTTTGCTGTAGGGACTAACATCTACATGCTCCTGTATTGATTGATTTTATTTAGATTTATATTGTTGCGTGTTTTACAAGATAAGCTATTTTAATCATTTTTTCATTGTAAACTAGTATTGTGTAATTCAATGCTAGACTACGGTACTACTGAATATACTGTCATAGTCATACTAAGCAATGGTCTGCAATGGGAAAAAATCTAATTTTAAAATTGGAGACTATGTATTTGCAAAAATAAGAGGACATGCAGCCTGGCCAGCTGTAATCATGCAAACCGAAGAAAGGAAAAGGAATTGCAACTTTTCTGTCAATCTAAAGAGGAGTTATGCCAAGGAAAAATTATGCAAAATGAATTCTTTATTTTAGCTCTTAAGGAACTTGAAGAGGACTGTAAAAATAAAACGAACAAAAAATCTCAGTCTCACTGTTATCAAGTTAAAAAATACACCAAAATCAACAAGGGAGTTGTTGAATCACTCCCAAACTAAATTAACACCTAATAACAATGGATTTTCAGTCAAAAGAACTCCTGAAATAAAGAATAAGTCTGTAATTGAAAAAAGGTTTGTTCACTCAACAACAAATACAAATGATCGAGCTGCAATGTGTTTTTCTATACTGGAGTCAAAATGGCTGACTGATGATCCAATACAGAATTATTTTAGCTTGCTTTCTAATAAAATAGTGGGGAAGGAAACCTTGTTGATGAACCCTTCAGTTGCTCAGGCTAGTAAGTGCCTTGATGACACTGAGGACTTGCTCGTAGATTTGGAATTGGAAAGTAAACATTATATAATTATACCAGTGAGTCATGCCCCTAGTATTGAAGTTGTGGGAGGCTCTCACTGGAGTCTACTGCTTTACGTTAAATGCCATAGCAAATTTTACTACTTTGACCCTAGTGAGTTATACAACTATGACCAAGCCTTGAAGATTACAAGAAAACTGTCCACTTATCTTTCTTGTTCAAAAGAATCCCTGCCTGTTAAAGTAGTGACAGTACCTCAGCAGACCAACTCAGTTGACTGTGGAGTGTATACCACATTGTTTGCATATATCTATGTTTGTTCAAAGTATTATCTGTGGGAAATTGGGCCATCAGTCAATTGGTGAATACTTCCCTCCGATCAGACAAAGTGATGTTTTGACTAAACGAGCACAACTTGCCTTGCTCCTACATAACAATCAGTATTTAAATTTAACTTCTGCAGCAATGATTGAAATGCTGTTTCAACAAAAACAAAATAAAATAAGAACACCTCTTACACTGCCATAATGCCCAGCACAACAAACCTGGAGGAGTCTAGTCTCCAATCTAATGAAACAGATGAGGGTGGGACCTCTGCTACAGGATGGATTAAAATAAAAAGTGGTGTTCTCTCAAGAAGTTTAATCCATTAAAAAGTGGGAAGCAATGATGTTGTTGCTGGTGAACAGGATAGTGTATATCACAACCTGGAGAACAAATTATCACCACCAGACCTGAAGGTGCGGTGCTCGTCGTTGCAACGTTACCACATCGCCATGACCTGAGGGACCTGGACCACCCTATCCACGAGAGGACTATTCTCGTGAATTCTTTCATTGAGGATCTACTACTCGGCACATTTTCCAGATGCTAAACCTCGATGGAATAGGCCGGAGGAACTTAACGAGAAATGGTCAACACGTATGTATTCGTGGCAAGCGGATTCTATCTGAATTGCTGGTCAAGAAACTGTGCGGGGCAAGACGGAGATCAACCATTGCAAGACCTGCGAGACTCGCTTCTACGCCTACTGCAGCTTGTTCAATCACTACACCTGGAAATGAGATCTTTCCTTAGGCTGCCACCAGCTCCTCTAATATCACCATATTGTCTTCAATGTCAACGGGAATCTAAAAAATAGAAATCTTCTATTAATATAAAAATATTAATACTCTACCCTGTACAAATAATTTTCAATTGCTTGAAGAACATGGTGTCGAACCACATACGTTAAACCTTGCTGCAATACCTTCATCACAGGCAAGTAAGAAGGCTATTGTTGCCTGTGATGAACCCTTCTGTTGGTTAGACTTAAAATCTAACCTACAAAGTCACAAAACTCCATCTGCAAACATATTAAACTTAGAAAAGTATAAACTAAAAATTAATATTTTTGGAGACAACCACGCAAAACATTGTGTTGCTAAATTGCAAAAGGCAGTTCATATCTCAGAGGCTGTGATAAATGGATATGTTTACCTTGAAGCTCCTTTATCATACATATATGAACAAGTTTAAGATGAAGCTCTGACTTCTAAATTCAATAAATATGATGCAATTATCATGTGGTGGAACCAGTAGTGTAGAAAAAGAAGATCATCTCCTGCACAGACTTTTGCAATACCTAGCAAAGACAGTTAATAACACCAATATCATTCACACTGCTTTACCATTGAGATATGATCATCCTGCACAAAACCAAAGGATTGCACAGCTGAACAAAAAAAATTGGCAGTTGGGTAAAACACATGAAAAATATCTCTCTTGTACTGATAAACAACTTAATATCACGCCAGTCTTTTACAAATCATAAACTTCATTTGAGCAAACATGGGAAAGAAGATTTATGATCAATGCTTGCATTACACACGATAACAAGACTGCAACAAAATGATACACAGGCTCCAAAAATCACTGTAAAAGAAACAAATATGGAAAGCTTGATACACTGTCTTAGAAATAATACAAACATTGCTTTTGCTCACTGTATCTCAGCAGACATAGAACATGTCAGACACATGACTGCAGGTGAAGCGGTGATTTTTAGAAAGTTCTTTGAGAGACCTGAGGCATCAGACTTCCTTACTGATCACTTGACCTGCCAAAAAAGTCATGAGGGTGCAACTGTGTATGGGTTAGTGACTGAAACAAGATATTGCCATAAACCTGAAGTTCCTGATTATGAGGCAGCTTTCAAAGACTTGATTAAGGACGCAAAAAAAAAAGAAAATAAAACGGTTAATCTGCTTTCCCATGGGCTGTGTAAGAGGCAACATTTTGATCAGGTTCTTCACAAAAAATATAGTGAAGTTTCATCTGGCCACTGGTGCTTTGGTTGATATTATGACTTACAGTGAGCGGTCTTTCAGACAACTTAGAAACAGAATGTCACATAAAGAACTGATTAGAAATCTGCAATACAAAATTTCTTCTGAATATTAAGACTGTCTAGTTAATATTACTTACTCAGAAAAACAAAAGAACAGCCCAAAAAGGACAGTTAACATGTCAAACCTGGCACATAACTCTAGGGAGAGTAACAACCTAATTCTAACAACTTCTATAATACCAAGTGAATTGTCTTAAGCAGGAACAACCAAACTTAATGAAAATCTAATGCAAGAGAAGACAGTAATTCCCCAAGTGATTTTAATAATCTAAGCAGTCATTTGATACAGCCATCTATTTCCTCTTTAAACTTGGTGAACATGACACAACCAACAATCAGATAAGACAAAATAAAAATTTTTATTAAAATCTTTCACCAAAATATATAGCATTTAGTATCAAGAATTGAGCAATTAGAAATCACCAGAGACGAATTAAATCCATTTATAATAATATTAACAGAACATGATATGAAACTTGAGGAAATAACATACATAAATATAAATAACTATAAAATTAACTCTTTTTTTCTCAAGACTAAATTCAATTAAAGGTGGTGTCATGAATGTCCAGGATGGGTCTTGAGGGGAAACAGGTGGACATACCCCAATCATTGTCAAATAGGTTAATAGAGGATAAACAATTTGAACTTTGTGCCCATAGTTATGTAAAATGTAATGTTAAGTTCATAGTAGTTGGTGTTTATAGAGCTCCTAGTTCAGACTATCATATTTTCTTAGACAGATTAAGCATTTTTGTTGATTTTTTTTAGTAAAAAATTCACAAATAATAATTGGAGGGGACATAAATATTGACGTTTAAAAAAATGATTTTATGTGTAAATGTTTAAAATATATGTTAAAAAGCCATAACATGAGATATTTAGTCACATTTCCAACAAGAATAACAGAACACTCCAAATCGGCCATAAATAACTTTTTAATAAAAAACACAAGAAATTATAACATCTTAATAGAAGATATAGTAACTTGCTTATCACATCACAATAGACAAATTCTATCTTTTAATAATCTCAATTCAGATACAAGTACCACCAACAAAATGACAAAGCAAGAGACACGTAAATGTTCTCCACAAAATATTGTATACTTTTCAAACCTTTTAAAAAATGAAACATGGGGAGATACTTTTAGCCCCTGTTGAAGAATAATAATCAAATTGAAAAATAAAAAAACCAAATAGGTTGTCAAAGGAAATAAAAACTAAAAAAACAAGAACTGATACAACTAACTAAGGAGTGCAATCAATATGTGGAAATAAAACATATGACACCAAGTAACAAACTAATTCATGTATCTCCAGATCTACAACCAGTAAAATATGGTGTCCCACAGGGATCAATTTTAGGGCTCTTTTTAATCTATCAGAAAGATTAAATAACTTTCTAACCTATAAAAACAACAATCAACTTTATATCTACACTGATGATTCAAATCTAAAAATAACATCAAACACATTAGAACAAATGGAAGTACAACCTTTTGTGGAACTGGCAAATATTAACGATTACTTAAACAATCATAATTTGTTATTATACACACTAAAAACTAACTTTATTAAATTCATAACAGCCCAAAACAAAAAAAACTGAAAATCCAATCATTATGGTCTGGATCACAGGTGATTGAGGAGAAGAAAAGCATATGCTTTCTTGGTCTCACAGTTGATCATAATTGGGATTGGCATGTAAATAGGGTCTTTAAAAAAATTAACTCTGGGATCTATTCACTTAAAAAATGTCATTCTACTGTGGAGTGGAAACATTAAGGCATATTTATTTTGCCTATATCCACTCTCACACATCAGCTTTGGCCTATGTGTTTTTGGGGCTACTAAGAAAATAATTTGGACAGAATCTTAAAAGGGTCATAAGAATTATACTCAAACTAAAATATGATGAATCAGCCAAAGAACACTTTGCAAATCTCAAAATACTCACAGTTTATGGACAGTACATTTTTAACTTTATATTAATTTTCAAACATGAGGCAATAAATTCAAAATCCCTTTTATCTCATAAATACAAGATATAAAAGTGAAATAATGTCAGGTCAACACAGATTAAAATTTTACGAAAAACCAACATATTTAGGTCAAAAATATTTAAAATATTTGCCCGATAACATCAAATATGAAAATAATATTGATAAATTTAAAAAAAGTCATGGAATTTATAATGAATGCCCTCTCCAGCATACCTACCAAACCAGTCCCCACTCCACTACCTGTTATAAAGCTGGAAGGTCATTCACAGACCTCAGTCTCAGAGAAACCACTGAGGATGCCACATCACAGTATGGGCGAAACGTCTGGTTATCTTGTAAATATTGTAGATAGTACCCTGACGCGGTAGTCACCGGAATATGTAGATTCTAGTTATGATGCCAGCCGCTTAAGCCTAAGTTTTAAGATAAAGCAATAATATTTAAAAATCCAAGAATTAAAATTGATGTAGTACTTAACAGAAATACAAAGATTATATGTCATAGTTATGAATGTTTAATAAACACAAATAGATGTATAACCATTTAACATTTGTAAATACCATTAAACATTTTAGTATACATTTGGATTGGGATATGAAATATGTTTCGCATATTAAGTTTTTAGTTAATAATTTAAAAGTGGTTTTATTTAAATGTACAAAAATAGCCTATTATTTTTCAGTAGCTGTAAGGAGACTAATATATTTCTCACTCACACAAAGTATGTTTTACTATGGAATATCATTATACTATTTATCCCCAAATTATATTTTGGTTAGTTTAAAGAATGTAATAAATATAATAAGAAAAAGATTATTTAGAGGAATAATCTTTTGACTATAATGGATTTTAATAATTTAGCAAGGTATACAGATATTATAGTAGGTATTATTTTAATGTAAAATACAGAAATCAAATTAATATAGGATATGGTCTATGAAGTAGGGTATTTGATGTTCAGAGACGTTACAACACTTATGGAACACTAATTTTAGAACATAGGATACCATCACTGCTCAATTCATTGCCTAGAAAATTGCAAACACTATCAAATAAAAACATTGCTTAAAGTACATTTCATTAATTTGTCAAAAAATACAAATTAATATCACATTAAACATACTACTAGGTCTATTATAACAACATTTATTTAGCTTACCTAGAGCACCAACTTCATAACCTATAATCGACACAACACTTATACATAATCACCTCACTTTTTTCTTTTCAAATAACAAAGGTTGTAAAAAAACTCATTTTTAATTAATTCATAAAAAACTACTATTGTACTACTAAGAAAAACAAAAAATATTTATAGGTTATGATAAAGATAGGGCTCATCCACCCAAAACATTCAGTCATGGACTGAGCAGACGATGAAAAAACAATGAGAAACAGTACTTCTTGTTTGTTCAATCATGTAAATATATGTAAGACATAACTGTGTCGGTCAAAGTCGCCTCATCAGAAATTTGGGCCTTTGTGTTGTAATGACTCTTTCAGTTATAAAATTTCTCTAGCAAATACTCACATTTTAAAAATATACTATGTAAATGACCTAGCATACCTAAAATTAAAATGTAAAATTTTGCAGTATGCAGATGATAATATTGCCTACATTGTTCACAGAAACATCAACATAGGGATATCCTATTTACAGAACAACCTTAATTTACTTATAAAATATTTCTTCAATAATGCTATACAGAAAAATGCCTCAAAAACTAAAGCAATAATATTTAGAAATCCAAGAATTAAAATTGATGTAGTACTTACAGTAGAATCACTTTAACAAAAATCGCCTCGCGCAGGTTGCGTGGCGGCGGTAGTGTCTGTGGAGGGGAGTGAGGAGCGGAGCGGAAACAACAATGCGCTACTAGCCTGGCTGCGTATTTTCGGCTAGTCAATGGTGGTGCAGTGACACGGAGCAATAAAACAATAGGCGTGGCCAGCCGTCGAGGAGCGGTGAAGTCCACATTCCAATCTCTTCCGCTGCAAATTAGCCCTTCAACGAAATGAACAACACATTGGACTGCCCCAAAATAATCGCATATGGTATATATTCAACGATAATGGTAAAGTTTGGTGAATTATTTTGTTGAAAAAAAACTTTCCATCAATTAACCAACAGAAAGATTGTATTATGTACTAATTTTTAATTTTCTGTTATGTTTATTATTACTGTTTAATCTGAGTAAATTATTTCATTGTTATGTTTTCAGTTTAGATTAAACTAACTTAATTTTACTGAAATAATGAGCGACAAACCTAAACATATTTCTAATAACTTGAATTAATAATTTACTCTAATAATTAACATTGTGTCACTAAAGAAAATTTGGAATTTAAACAATATTAACTCACATGTTAATATTTCGTTCCTGGTCTAAAATTGGTCGAAAGACAGTTCCCTCTCGGTTCCCATGTCTTCAACTCCGCTCATGGCTCCATCTCCATCACTGAAGCTAACGTCATTGGTGCCACCTCCATCTTCGCCGTTACCACTGGCACATAAACTATCACAGTCACTGTCACTGTCTTCATCTAAGTTTATGATAAAACGTTCTGTCACATTGTCCAGCATCCCTTCGGCTGCAATGTACTCGTCCTCTACCTTTTCTACGTGTGAACATCGGGATTTCCATTCTTCTTGAGTTATGGAGTTGAACTTTTCCAAAGCAAGTTGTGTTACAGAATCTATTGTAAATTTGATATTTGTCTTTTTAATGTGTGACTTGACTGTGGCCCATATCATTTCAATCGGGTTCAAGTCAGGGTGATAAGGAGGAAGTCTAAGTACTGTATGGCCGGCTGCTGCTAAGATGTGATCTGTCTTGTAGGTTACGAATTTTGGTTTGTGTTGTTTTATGAGGTCGTAAAATTCGGGTTTTAGTAGATTCGAAGTATAATGAATCCCTCGCTCAGACAACCATCTCATCATATCAGCTTTCAACGAGGACGAAGTCGGTGCTGGGTTTATTTGTTCCCGGTGGTAGGGAGCATTATCAATCACAACCACGCTATTTGTTGGTAAATTTGGTATTAACTTTTCTTCTAACCATTTAGTATAATTATTTTTATTCATGTCGTCATGGTAATCGCCTTTCTTCATTCCAGACTTAAACATTAAGAGAGCACCTGGAATAAAGCCCATTTCCCCGCCAGCATGAATCACAATTACTCTCTGTCCCTTGCCCACTGGTTTTTTTAATCCGTCCGATTCACTTTCAGTCCATGATTTTTCGGAAGAGGAAGAACTATGAAAGTATGTCTCATCATTGTAAACGATCGGACGATTTTCTTCACGGTACTCTTTTATCTTACGCAAGTATTTTAATCTAGCTAATCTAATGTCGGATTTTTCAATCAACAATTTTCTGTTAGTTTCCGTTTTTTTCCATCTAAATCCGAGATTGCGAACTACTTTCCTCAGACTTGTTATTCCACCCGAAAAGTTAATTCTTTTTTCAAGAACCCGAAGGATTCCTTTCAAAGTGGGCCTCTCTCCCTCTAATATGTGAAAATTGTTAATTGTCCGTCGCACAACACACAAATCAAAATTGTCCAAACCCGTTATTGGACTTTTCTTAGGTCTGTTTTTCCTTGGCGTTACGAACTTCTTTTCTTGTCCGGGTGACTGGGCAGCTTCCTTGACGATTTTATATGCAGAACTATGGGATATTCCACATGCTTCTGCCACTTCTGAGAGCAACTTCTTCTCCGATAAATCTTCATTTTTCTTCTTTAAATAACTATATACATTGTAAATAATACTTCGCGTATGACTATGAATAACAGGTCTTTTTTTATTTGATTTACTAGTACTACTACCCGGCTGCACATTCATTATGCTCCAGAAACTATATATACTATGCACTAAACGATTACGACACTAAACACTCATTTACAAAACTAAAAAATTAAAACTAATATAAATTTCGTGACACTAAACGTTAAAGCTAATGTTTTTAGAACCGCGCGTAGTACTCTGTCAGCCAGCGAACCTACGAGAAACTGCAGGGAATGACTGAGCTGTTACGTGCCAGCGCATGCGCATTGGCGACGTCTTCCACTGCGCACACATCGGACCGATTTTTCACAAGATGATTTACCTGTAACAGAGATACAAAAATTATATGTCATAGTAACGAATCTCACTCAACCTGTTAGGCAATAGAGTATTTATTTATTGCCTCCAACATTAAACTTGGAATGATAAACAAAAGAACTCCCTTTCATGTCAAGGTAACAATGATCTGTGAAAGACAAGATCACATGTATGTGGATGGTCTAATTTCACTGTACATGTATATCACTATTTACGGTTAATATCACTGTACGTCTATGGATGAATAGGTGAGTCAGTGACACTAAACGTGAATGGGTAGGTGGGTGGGTCAATTTGATATTCCAAAAACAATCAAAGGCCTGAAGACAGAGACTAAAGGCCATGTATGCATCAAAGACTTTGATGATGACAATATTGGAATATCATTTTGACAATGTTTGTAATTTTCTTTTGAATATATAGACGCCAGTATAAGAGATATATAAATTAATTAACCCCATAAATTAAAATTACCCATAACGTCAGCTAAATTCGCATTTCTACACAGAGCGTTACTCCATGAATAAAGTCTCATTAATTATTACTTAATTTTAAAAAATCACTAAAACAGAAAATTTGAAATCAAGTGCTACAGCTCTTGTGGCTGTTCTAGAAGTTCAGTGCCAAATTGTGGCCAAACTATCGGAACATCATTTAAAAAATACAAAATTTAAATATTGCAAATACTTGATTTTGAAGTCACATTATTAAAGTGGGAGATTTAATAATGAGTAAATCATTGGTTAAGTGGAAGCAGGTAGATCTTAAAGAGATCCCTAATATCTGTGAATAAAAAGTTTTTTGAATATTGTTAACTATTAATAGCTTTAGATTTATTCAATAGGACTTTATAGATCATCTAGTGAAATATTAGATATCTTTTAAGAACGTTTAGACCAACTTTGAAATAATATTAAAAATTAATGTACTCTTAACATAATGTTGGGAGATGATATTAATATGACGTTTTGTTTGATCAATAAATATAAAAAGTGAATGCATGTCTTTTGTGTCTGTGTTTGGTTTCCTTATATGAATTACCACGACATTCATCTGATCGTCATCAGACTTTGGATAAGTATGCATTTTTTTCCAGGAAGGGTTATATGTCATAGTTACGAATCTCACTCAACCTGTTAGGCAATAGAGTATTTATTTATTTATGATTACGTAAGATTTCAAATTGGTAGATTTAAGTGAGTTTGATTTGATGATAACATACAACAAAGTAAGGATGTGATATTCTGGAGACTTCTTAGTTTCAAAATACTTAGCTGCTCAAAATAAGGAGTAACATGATCATATCGATGAGGTTAAAAATGAAACGGATACAGTAATTCTGTGCATGTTGCAGTTTTCGAGAACTCAACAGTCATATTGTTAATGACTTAATCACAGTAGTTGAAGTGAGGTAGCACCGGAGTCTTCACCAGCATGACTTTCATATTGAATGAAAGGAATAAAGCAAAACGCTAGTAAAATTGCAAGTTGCAGTAACAGTTTCATTCTAAGTCAGTGTATTATTGATTAAAAGACCAAGGTTTTATTACCTTGTCAAAGTATTCCAGTTCTTAGTTGTTCAATTTTAGTTTTGGAAAATATTTAAAATCAATTTGAGAAATTAGCTGTCGGGTTCCTAACACCAAGGTTCAAGTCTTGTCTTATTCAGTTTAAGTCCATATTTCTGTGTCCATACAGTGATTGAGTCAAATGTCCTCTTGATCAAAGATATGGAGGCAAGTGCATCTTTAATTGGAAAATAATCATATATTTGTAAATCATCGGTGTACAAGTCGAACTTAGCGTGATAAATAACTTTAGTAGTATTGTTGGTGTACAAGGAAAATAACAAAGGACCAAGGACGGAGCCTTGGGGAGCCTCTTGTGTGATGGGCCTCCATTCTGACTCAGCATCCCCTGCCCTCACAAGTTGCTGTTGGTCTGTAAGATATGACAACCCATTTAACACAACCATAGAAGAAACCAGCCATTTGTAATTTAATGAGAAGTAAAGGATGATAGACACAGTCAAAAGCTTTTGAAAATTCAAATAAAGTTAAAATAGTAACGAGTTCCTAATCCATGGCTAGCCTAATGGCATCAGTGATTTTAAGAAGTGCATTAGTAGTGCTATGATTGGAACAAAATCCAGACTGATAGTTTGACAAAATTTGGTTTTGATCCAGTTAGGATGTAAATTGTTGATGTACCTTTTTGTACATCATTAAAATACAACATCATAAATTATTACATAGGATTGACCCGCAGTATTGACCTTACCGCTACCTAGACATGTACAGTGGTGATGACCCTCTTGCTTACTCAGACAAACAGTTATATTGACCTACCAACCCACTTATACACATACAGTAGTATTGTAATATCGGCCTTTCTGCTACCCATACAAACACTACCGTGGATGGCAATACAACCGTATGTATATAGGTGGGCGGGTGAGTCAATACAACTGTATGTGTATGGGTGGGCTTGTACGTCAATACCACGGTATGTGTATGGTTGGGAAGGGAGGTATAATGACATGGATGACTCATTTTACTGTAGTCAGAAAAAATAAGAGGTAATTAAATAAATAATGCCTTTATTTAAAAGTGATCTTCAGTTAACACTGGTTTTCAAGATAACTCAAGTCATAAGTGATACAAGATATAACTAAAGTATTTTATTTATTCATAAAATAAATAAATAGATATGAGTTATCTAAATATATACATGAATGGTTATAGTGTACTTTAATATAGGTCATCGCGTTCAAATTCACAAATTCAGCGTAGTGTTTAGTTTGAATATACAATTTTTACTCTATCTAACCTATAAGTTCCATACTGTGGGGTCAAAGTGTGTAAAATAGCCGTTTTTCATGACACATACACAAATTGAAAATCTAGGCTGAACAGGGAAAAAGGGATTCAACACCGCCCGCCCATACACATACAGTGATTCTGACCCACCCGCTCACTCAAACACATACAGTGATATTGAAATACACGTACAGTGATACTGAAATTTATATAAGGCTCATGCCTTAGAGGTTTTACTGTTAAAGTAAAAAAATGTTCATTTCCAGTTTAATCTCTATAACATGTTTTTTCTTTGTGATAGCTCAGTAGATGGCGCTAAAATATTAGTTTAGGTTTATTATTAAGCTGTTTTTATAAAGTTGTTCTTTAGTAAGTATTATTTTTGCCATTAACAAATACAGTTTGTTTAAATGTTTCGGACTCTTTATTCAGTAGGAATAGGGTTCCAGTTCACGCAAATAGACTGAATAAAGATATCATACTAGAAAGTCCGAAATCGTGTTGAAAATTGTTTTGTTGTGGGGTATTGTCGTTCTGCATTTTTTTTAAAGAAATGGATCTGGCGAAACACATCAAACCTTTCGCAAACCATGCTGAAGCAGATGGCCAATATGGGAAAGAAAATTGCTCGATTTACTGGATTATCATGAAGGTGCTTTGTATGTTATCGACAAGAAGATTGTGAGATTGTGAAACCCAAGCAATTGGCAGTTGGTGAAGTAGATAAGAAATCAGACAGGACACAAAAGGCATTGATTTTTTTCCGCAAGATAAATAGTTACACAAATCCATGATATCAAGTTCAGTTACTGACGCAGTTTTTCAAATGATTATAGATAAAGAAACAGCGTATGAAGCATGGGAAGTTAAAGTTGAATTTCAAATTCTTTATTTGTTATAGAACTTTATAAGCATTAACAAAGTCAAATTGAGCATAAATTGCCAAGTCATCTTAAGCATATAAACTAAACTAAATAAATAAACTGTGGATAAATAAACTAGCTTACTACAGTCATAAAAAGTTTAAAACTTAACATCAGTGTTAAAAAATTCTTCCAATGAATAAAATGGATTTTCCAAAAGCCAGGAGTAAAACTTAGACAACCATTTATTTCTAGGGTTGTCTTCTAAAATAAGGCTTAATTTACTGTACACTTTAAAGAGATAAAATAATATGACTATTAAGAGTTTTGCTAAGTCTATTGTAACCTGTGGAAACATTAATTTTCTTACGTGTATGGTAAGTGTGAATGTTTTGATTGAAAGTCGTAACATGTATATTTTTAAGCGCATATGCTGCTAAGTCAAACAAGTATAAATTTATAATTGTTTGTATTCTAAGTTCTATAAATCAAGGTTTACAATGTGATAAAGGACTCGTGCCGGTCATAACTCTTACAGCTTGTTTTTGTATAATTAAAATGCTACTAATTTTACTACTATTACCCCAGAACAATGTATCTAAGGACAGCCTGAAAATAAGCAAAGTAGGCTGTTCTAATATAGTTTTGAGGAACCCATTCTCGAAAGATCAGTTATTCTAAACATGCACAGAATTCTTTGCATTCTGTTAGAATAATTCATTGCATTCTGTTTTAAAGCACATTACAAAATTAAGAAATTTGTGGAACGAACTCAACAGTGGTTTGAAATCTACAACAGAAAAAAACATTGCCGGATTTACTCCTTTTTTGTAAAGTTTTGCAAACTTTGCCGGAAGAATTTGAAAATTTCAGATGGATGTTATTATAAAAAACCGAAGAGAGAACGTTTGATGAACTGGTTACACAGTTGTGTATGTACGAAAGAAATTTCAGAAGGGTCACAGAGGACGCCACTGGAGAAGCATTATTAGCAAAAAGTAGAAAACAAAAGCTAATCCAAAAGTCACAGAGGTCCAAAGAAAACAACACTTGTAATTATTGCAAAAAGAAGGGTCATTGGATAAAAACATGCAAAAAGTAGATTGCTAACGGACGACTTTTGAAAAACGTTCCTCAAAGCAACGTCCTAAATACCAATGCAGCCCTGTATTACATAAGTGAAGATATTCTTCAAGTGGAGATGAGTTCATCAGGATGGTGGATCGGCAGTGGAGCCTCAAAGCATGTGAAGAATTCTCCAGACCAGTTTGTCACATTTTTAAAAAAAAATCAAAATCCCTGTATAATCAGAGCTGCTAGAAAAGAAACACTCAATGCAATTAGAAAGGGAATAATTAAAATTTGTTCTTTCACTGATGAAAGCACTCTAAAGATGGCCCTGATTGATGCGTGGTATGTTCCGAAGATCTTGAAGAACCTTTTTTCTGTTTTATCAGCTCAAGACAAAATGAAACGGCAAGTTTCACTAAAGTACAACCAAGTACTGGCTGGAAGTGGACGGAAAAATTGTGCTGTGTGGAAGTCCAGAGAATGGCGGAATTTTGTACAAGGCAGCTATAGAACCAGTGATTCCTGAAAAAGTAGAGAGGGTCAACATCGCAGAAGCAGAAAATTCGACGCTGCAGCTATATCACGAGAGATGGGGACACCAAGACAAGGGAAATGTAAGGGAAAGGCTCAAAAGAGAGTCTGGTATTACCATGAAGCTGGTGAGAGATATTTGTGACCCCTGTATTTTTTGGAAAAGCGCATGGCTTACCTTTTGGCATTCGAGTAGCAGTAACAAAACCTGAGGAACTTATTTCCACTGATATTGTACACCCATTTTGTGAAACTTTCAGTAAAAACACTATTTTTAGTAATTTTCAAAGACAGCTATACAAAGTTTCGTTATGGCTATGTAATGAAACAGAAATCAGATGTGAGAGTTGTGTTGAAACAGTTTTTAGCACACGCAAAAACTCTTGGGCACAACAATAAAGATCTACTCAGTAACAATGGTAGTGAATTCTACTGTAAAGAGGTTAGGACTATCTGAGCAGAGAACGGAATTATGCAGAGATTGGCAGCGCCCTACACACCAGAACAGAATGGCGGCAGTGAGCGTAAAAACCAAACAACAATTGAAATGACAAGGACCTTCCAAGTATTCGAATAGTGAAGTTGATTTTCTAGATGCGATATGGGCAGAGTTAGTGTCATCAGCCATTTACATTTTGATCAGAATAGGAAAATTTTCAAAAGAAGGGATAAGTCCTCATAAACTCTGGTTTGGAGAGAAGCTGAGAATCAAACATCTGCGCATTATTGGATCTTTTTGCTACTTCCATATACCTGTTGAGAAGAGAAAGAAAATGGACAAGAAGGCAGTCAAAGAATTCCTTATTGGATATGACGGTGATGAGCGGTACAGAATTTATATTCCGAACGACCATAAAGTTATCCTTTCAAGAGATGTTCAATTCCAAGAAAACCCTAGAGAATCTGAATGCAAAGTTGAATTACCAATTAAAGATATTGAGGATAAAATTCAAGATGAAGTTGATGAGCCACAAGTTGAAAAAAAGGGAGAAAAAGAAGAAGATAGTGTTGGTGAGCCACAGATGGATGCTGAAGAAAATATGTAAAAGAAATCTGGTATAATTTTGAGAGATCAATCGACTTTGAAGAAACAAAAACATCTTGAACCTTAACGCCATGCTAATAGATGAGTTCATAAATCAAGTGATCGAGGATCCTGAGACGTTTGAAGATACCATTAAGAGCAGTGATTCTGTTAAGTGTAAGAAAACCATGGATAGTGAAATTGCCTCATTGAAGGAAAACCAGACGTGGATTTTGACAGATCTTCCACTTGGTGCGAAGGCCATTTAATGTAAGTGGGTCTTCCGACTTAAGAAAAATCCTGACGGCAGCATCGACAAGTACAAAGGACGGCTGGTCGTCAAGGAGTTTAGTCAATGTCATGGGATTGATTTCAGTAAAACGTTCAGTCCAGTAGACCGGATGGCGACAATCCGTTCGATTCTCAGCATTACAAGTGAGAACATGCAATTAATGCGATTCGACATTTTAACCGCTTTCCTCTATTAATAGCTCATTGAAGAGACAGTATTTATGAAACAGCTCCAAGGATACGAAGATGCAACCAGCAAGTTATGCTGACTCGAAAGAAGCTTATATGGTCCAACAAGCACCAAGATGCTGGAACAAACGTCTGGGAGTCTTTCTTCAAGAACAAGGATTCAAGACTAGTAACGCTGATCCATGCTTATTCATTTGAGAGAGGGATTGTAGATGAAACAGATTCAAAAGAGATGGAAGTTTTCATTGGAGAGTTAAAATCAGAGTTCAAAATTTTTTTGAAAAAAAAGACTATTTCTTGGGACTTCAAATCAAACAAGGTAAAGAGTACACCAAAACTCACCAGAAAACCTATGCTAAGACAATTTTGGAAAGTTGCAATTTTTCAGAATCCAGGCCAGTTTCAACTGCTCAAAAATGCAGAAATTTCCACACCGGGGAAAGTTGACAATTTCTCAACAGGCAAGCTGTGCGAGCACTGATACCTGATGCTTGGAACAAGACCAGACCTGGCGCACAGTGTAGGATTTATCTCGAGAGCCCTAAAAAATCCAACTAAAGAAGACCCGTGTGTCAAGAGGATTTTCTGGTACATCACAGCGACTATGGAACTTGGAATAGGAACAGAGTAAAGGCTTGAGTTTTGGAGATCTACAGTGATGCTGATTTCAGGGGATGCATGAAGTTAGGCCGTTCAACCTCTGGAGTCATTGTGAAATATTCAAGAGGATCAGTTTCTTGGCCTAGCCAATGACAAGCAGTTGTAGCTACATCAACAATGGAAGCAGAAATCATAGCAGCGAACAAAGGAGATAAAGAAGCAATTTGGCTGAGCAGGCTCTTCAAAGGAATTAGAAAACTCAAAGAAGTTCCTGTTATCCAAGTTGACAACACTGCTGCAGTGAGACTTGCTCAAAGCCCGGAGTTTCACTGCAGAACTAAGCACATTTCCATAAAACACTTTTTCATCCGAGAAAAAGTAACTGATGGAAAACTGGGTATTCAACAAATCTGTAAGGAACATCAACTAGCAAACATCATGACAAAGTCATTTTCAAGAACACGCCTGAAGATCTTGTGTGTGAAATATAAGTATAAGGGAGTTAACAATTTATAGTGAACTGTCACTGAGCTAAATTGTTCTTCTATTTATTTTTTCACTTTACGATTAAACTGTCATTAACAAGGGAAAGTGTTCAAGTAAAATAATGTTTAATCTCTATAACATATGTGTTTTTCTTTGTGATAGCTCGGTAGATGGTGCTAAAATATCAGTTTAGGTTTATTATTATTAATTATATTAAGTCAGCTGTTTTTATAAAGTTGTTGTTCTTGAGTCAGTATTATTTTCACCGTTAAAAAGTACAGTTTGTTTAAATGTTTCGAACTCTTAATTCAGTAGGAATTGCAACATTTACAACCCAAGGATTTGACACTTTTAGGAAGGGTATTGTAAGCTTGGAGGCCACTACTTAATGGTAGATACTAGTCTAAATAATTTTACTGAAATATAATTATTTAATGCCGTTACTCTATTCAATAAATTAATGATAAACTTTATGCATTTGACATCAGAGGTATTCAGTTTTATAATATTGAAGCTTCTACTAAAATGCTCCCTTTTTTGTCATTCCATATTATTATTATGATGATAATAATAAGCCACATAATTTTGTTTGTACTATTAGTCTGAAATTAACCAAGTCAGGAAAACTGGAAAAAATATGGGAATTTCATGTGGGATGTTTAGTAGACACTCTGACTTTTTTAAAACATTTCCAACAGTTATTATTGAATTAGTATTATTGCTGTGGGAGATTTATTGAACATACATATCTCCTAGAGTTATAATTCTGAAATATACTGTCTTCTTTGTCTTGCATTTTAAAATAATAATCCATATAATACATTTTAAAGACTAGAATAGTGGCATTCAACATTTTCGGTGTTTAATTGTAATTAATTATCACAACATTTGGTACAAAAATGATGTTGACTGTTTCAGTGGGTGGTCAGTCTTTGAAGGTTCTACTAAGTTTTGCAGTTGGAGGATTGCTGGGAGATGTGTTCCTTCACTTGCTGCCAGAAGCTTGGACACTGCAAGAACAATATAATGAAGGTATGTTTTTTATCTTAATAATGATAGTGCTTATGAGGTTTTATTAATTTCCTTAGCAACCTGCTCAAGCTATTAAAATTCTTTTGACTTTGATTCTTCTAACTAGAATAATGACAAAATTTAAGTTTTGGAGAGGATCTAAAGAATTTCCTGAACATGTTACTATAGAATAATACCTTATAAATATGAAATGTATTCAGTAAGGTCAGTTTTATACGTTGTATCGAAAAGACAAATAGTACCAAAATAAAATTTACTTGTAATATTACTTTTTTTAATAATATTATTACCAGATCTCAATAATACAACAAAATTAAATAAGTTAACCGTCAATTGTGGATGGATAGCAAATTCACATCTTCAAGTAAATAAACTTCAAATTTTACTTAGGAAAACAGATAAAGTTAAGTCTGTTTTTATATATCTAGTGGTATTTTAGTATATTTTTCTATCACATGTACATAGTAGAAAACAGACTTAACTTTATCTGTTTTCCTAAGTAAAAAATGAAGTTTATTTACTTGAAGATGTGAATTTGCTATCCATCCACAATTGACGGTTAACTTATTTTATTTATTTGTATTTATATTGAGATCTGGTAATAATATTATTAAAAAAAGTAATATTACAAGTTAAATTTATTTTGGTACAATTTGTCTTCTTGATACAACGTATAATGTATGTAGAATCGGAAAGAAGTCTCAGTTTAAGTCTTTCAAGATAAATTAGGAAAGAATTGTTATTGTCTTTGTACACATAATTTGCAGAAAAATTCAAAAATACTTAGATATAATAATATAATGTATGTAGTATAAGATAATGTATGAATATTAGGTGCTGTGGTTTTTTCTTTCACTTTTATACCATGGTAGTTTACATGTTTGATGCTAAAAATTATAACTTTCAGCCTTTTATACCAGTTTGTATAAGCTTTCTTAAGACATTGAAACCAATTTTATTAATAGGAAAATAGTTAACAAGTTTAAATATTTTTTAAGGACACTGGAACACTAGATGCGAGAACCCCGTGACTTTCTATTTTTATTCCACTAATATCTACATAGCTATAATTATGCCATTGAGTGTCATATATTTTGTTCTTAATTCTGTATTGATACAGTCGTAAACTATGCTTACATTTTTTAACTTTTCATTCGGTGAAACATTTATTTTAAAAAGTTCAATAACTTAAAAGTCTAGTGGAAGGGTTAGGAATGCAAAAGATATGATCCTTAGTTGAGGGATTTTAATCTCTCTTCTAAGTTTGTCTTGTTAGTGAATGAGTCTAAATAAAAAAAGAAATGTTTGTATAGTATAAATAGTTACCATGAATATCAAAGTATTTCAAAAACATTAGTTTGTCTGTTGAGATTTATTTTTAATTGTAATTGTTTTTGTAAAGTTATTAGGTCCAACGAATTGGCATACACTTTCTTTTAGTTGTTGTTGTAACTGTTAGCTGTAAAATACAATTTTCACTAACCATTCTATGTACTCATAAATTATCAACTTATAAAATTATAACGAATAATAAAGGGAAGTCTGTACGAATACCTTGCAAGACATTGTTTGTGGCCAGTTAACTATGGTTTAGGAACCTTCCCCTTTCCCCTAAGATTGTTCTTTAGCACGTTTTACCCTTACTCTGTGAGCGATCCTATTAGGGTAGTATATATATCGATGATTATAAGTAATTGATTCCACAAAATAAGGACACGCCATATTCTTGGTTGCACCTATCATAATAGAAATAATATTTTAGAAATAGTATTAATGTTACCTATTTCATGTATATAATTAAATGAAATAAATAACTTTGACTTTACTTGTGATAGTTAAGGGTTATAATGATCAAATTCATCTGGTTAAATAGAATTTGTAACCTATCACCGACAAATTCCATTCGAAAACACAAACGGTATAAATTTGTTCTATATTATGCAACAAAATAATTATTCTATGTTCACAAAATGTTATAAAAACAACACTTATTTGAAAGTATAAATATGAGGGGGACATTTATTAACTAACTCATTTTAAAATGTTTGTGCGTGCCTCATTCAAATTATCAGACTAAATAGCTAGATGTTATTGAGTCGTGTTGTCTGCAAGTCACATGTTTCCTTTTAACCCGATGCACTAAAAGGGGTAGATTGTTCGGGGTTTCTCAGTACAATTTTATTAAAGTTTTCTTCTTTCTAAAATTTTAATTTTTAGTCTCACGATTTTATCCATACAACCTTGATTTAATTTTGCTACAATTAAATCTCCCTTTCAAATTTCTCTCAGTTTGTTAAAATTTCTCTCGAGCATTGCTTATGTGATCGGACATATTCTACAACTATGATTTCATGTATTTGCCCAACCTTTTAAATTTGTGGGTATCTGATTTTTCTATCTTTGTTACTTCTTTTCTTTTTTCAGAGGTACTCCTTGGTAGATTTTAATTAGCGCCAAATGATGATCAAGCCTAACTCAAACTCTCTTACTTTTCTGATATTCATTACACTACTTTTTTTCTATTATTTATTTAATAATGCTATATTAAAGCTGACGCCAATTACAGCATAGCATTTATATACATTCAGTCATACTAAAACATGCAAAAACATATATACAACATTTCTAATCTCTTAAAAAAAGTCCCCATGCACTTTTTGATTTGTTGCAGCAATGATCAATTAGCACGTGGTCAATTTGATTTTTAGTTCTGCCATCTTTGGAAATCCACGTTTCCTTATCAATAACTTGCTAAGGAAATCTTGTACTTTTGATTTGAGGAGTTGTATGTTTTTCATGTTGTGCTCTCGTAGAACTTATCTTTATCTTCTTCATCACTATCTTTTGTTGGCACATAAAAGGATACCACAGATATATTTTTAAATTTTTCCCTATATCATAATGTTCCACTTTGTTTTGTTCCCAGCTTCAAAATATATCACTGACTCGGCCATTCTCTTGCTTACTGCTACCAGCAACACCAAAATACCTGTCATCTTCACAGACTTAAATTCCATTGTCCAAGGCTATTCGATGTTGACTTTGCATAATATACAGTTGTTCAGGACGGTTATCAGCACAGTGTCCAACCCTCAACATGGGGATCAGGGTACCTGGTTTAAAAAGGAGGGGGTTACAAAAGAGAGACTGATTAATATTTATAAATTTAAATTAAAGTTAAAATTCAGGTAAAACTATTTTATTATCAAAATATTAGTTTCAGTAGTGACTTAGGAATTATCAAATAAAGCTTTGGTGATTAAATTATGACTTATCAGAACAAATGTTCTAAATGACACTTTTTTTACTTTTAATATATCGGTCTGAATAAACCAGTTTCGCAGGAAGCTTATGCTTAGCTCAGGCGTGGGAGTGTCTCGGGCAAATTGTTTCCTGGGCTCAGATGGTCGACTGTCATTCAATTTGCCTATTCACTTCACAGACTCTGACTAAGCTCGTCATCCAATTGAATTTGGCTTGCTTTGCCCACCTAATCTTATATTGTCTGCTTATTTCGTTTGGTCTCTGAATTTTTAATTGCTTCTTTATCAATTTATCTGTTTTAAAATTTGCTTTTTTATTTTTTCAAATCTTTTTATCAAAGAGAAATCACTATTAAACTTGTTCGTGTTTTTCATAGTTTACTCCTGTTTGTGAACAATTTAGATAGCTTAAATGCTTAAATTTTTATGCAGATTTTATGTTAACGTTTTTGTAAGATAACTGTAATATAGTGAACCATGGTTTTAAATTCTGGACTTTTTTAACACTCAAATACATTATCTGTTGTTCTAAATTGTTCAATCAACACTCTAGGTTGTGAATATGCGTGATTTTTAGAATCCTATTATAAATATGATTTGAGATACAGAATATGAAGAATGAATTTGTATATCATTAACTGCTGATGGTAGTCTTATCTGTTGACAGAGGCAAGAAGGCAATGTGTGTCAAGTTTGGTAACCAATGTTAAAAACCATTTTCATTTATTGTGACTTAGTTAAAATTGTTTCTGTAAATATGCTTAGTTTTTTCTTCTCAGATCATGATGTTATTGTGGTTTCAACACTTCCAACACTGAAGGAGAAAAATAATTCTCTGAAATTCATGTTACTAGAAAATTGTGCTAAATTACCAAGTGTATTCAGGAAAACAATGAGTGTCGGGCAGCCTGACATATGACTGCAAGGATAATTATAATTATCTACTTGACTAGATTCAAACATTTTCAATCAACAATTTAAAGTCTAACACCCACACTTCGTTATTTATCCAAACTATTGCTATACAAAAGATAATGATGCACAAACTTCTTCTACCTTTAATTGGAATATTCCAACAACTTAGTAATAAATGCAGTTAATATTTGGAGTAAAGATGAATATTGAATGACAAATGGTATACTCAAAAGTTAATTCTTGTTAAAACTCTTTATCTGCAACAGTAAATGTCTTCATGAAGGATTTTCTTGGTCCGTTTAAGATGTTGAGTTTTTTTTCAATTCATAAAAAAGGACCCAGAGATCAACCTTGCAGTTTATGACCTATTTCAATAGTTTTGGCTTTATTTGAACTCTTAGTTTATGATGAAGTCGGTCTTTATCAGGAAGTTTACAAACTTCTCCATAAATTCCAATATGGTTTCAGGTACTGTTTTTCCACAATAAATCTAATAGATAAACTGATAAGATAGGTTCATGAAGACTTTGATAATAGGAAGTTTGCTCGGGCCACCTTGTGTTTAAATGGCCCTAGCAACATTTGATTGTGTTGAATATCCTAATCATTTAATGAAATTATTTTATTTTGTTTTTAAGGTCTTCATATAGTTTTTTTAGATCATATTTGTTGAATTGCAGACAATTGGTTTATTTAAAAGGACAATGGTTTTTGATCTCAAAAGGATAGATGTAGAGTCCCTCAAGGATCCTTACTCTGCCCACTTCTCTTCTTACATGCCATAAATTATTTATCCTTCTCAGTTAATAGTATTGTAAATCTTTATGATGAAGATACACTGTTTGTAAACACCGATAGTAACAGTACAAGTGAACGTCACACGACACAAATTTATTAGAATAAGCACAAAATGCACAAATAAATTAAATACAAGTACAAAGTGCACAAATATTCTTTTCTTTTGTGAATCCCTATGGTCTGAGGAAGGTAAGCGTAGCATACCAAAATTGATCACCAAAATATTTGTGCATTTTGTACTTGTATTGTAATATATTTGTGCTTATATTGTAATAAAGTTGTGTTGTATGACGTTCACTTGTACTGTATTTGTACCAATATGTATTTTGCTAATTAAAAAATACTGATAGTACGTTATGAGAGCTACAATAATTAATAAACTCTAGATTAACTGACGCATCAGTGTCGTTTCAGTCAAATGGTTACTTTGAAGGAGATTAAATCAAATTCCATGTAAGCATATCTCTTTTTTGTAATACAAATATTCATCATGTGTTCAAGCAATACATTATAATATATCTGTCTTGTACAGTTAATTTATTTGCTGAATTGAGATCTTTCAGAGTGAATTATACTATGTGTATTAATTTTTCTAGGATTTTAAATCTATTATTATTAGGATAGATAAAACATCAGCAAACTTATCTAAGAAGACAAATCCACTAACACTTTACAATAGTAAATAAATACAGGAACAAAAATTGTCAGTAACACTGGCACTTTGATCAGGTGAGTAGAGACTGACTAAGCTTCATCTGTTGTTGGGGGGGGGGGGGGGGGTAGTGTGTAGGGCGTTGTATATCCACAGTGCAACACAAAATTTGTGAATGTTTGTGATGAGTTAAGAGGTAGGAAGGCAGTTGTAAGTATCTATCTGAGTTGCAAATAGAGTCACGGATTTAGCATTCCATTGGTGTAAGCACTAGCAATTCCATTCTGTCTGAGTTGGACTGAAGTTGATAGTACTTAGTATTAGGAAACTCAGTTGATGTTGATTCCAGCATCTTTTTAAATGAGCATAATGTGGAGTCTGTGAATATAAGCGGAGATGAAATAAGACATGGTTTATGCAGATATTGACTAAGCTTCATCTGTTGTTGGGAGAGTGTATAATGTAGGGCGTTGTATATCCACAGTGCGACACTAAACACTGGCACTTTGATCAGGTGAGTAGAGACTGACTAAGCTTCATCTGTTGTTGGGAGAGTGTATAATGGTAGGGCGTTGTATATCCACAGTGCAACACTAAACACTGACACTTTGATCAGGTGAGTAGAGACTGACTAAGCTTCATCTGTTGTTGGGAGAGTGTATAATGTTTAGTGCAGTTTTTCCAGTTTGTATTTGTGAAGTTTGCTGATGATTAAGAGGTAGGAAGGCACGTGGTAAGTGATCTATCTGATGTTCAGATTAGGAGGTTCACGGGATTTAGCTTTCCATTGGTGTAGCACAGCAATTCCATTCTTCTGAGTTGGTACTGAAGTTGATAGATTAAGTTAGTAGAATCTCAGTTATTGATTCCAGATCTTTTTAAATGAAGCAGGTTGTGGAGCTGGTGAATGATAAGGCTGGGAGATGAATAAGACAGGTTTTGCAAGATTTTTTGTCGCAAGAATTAGAACAGAGTAATTAATGGTCTTTAGAACAGGTCAGGTTGTTAATATCAGGTAACTTAGGATGGACTAGGATTTGTCGGAGGTTTTTGTTTTGTCTGAAATGAATAGTTTGAGGTTTTTCTATGAGATCTTTGATATAATAACCTTTTTGTAAGCCATCTTTCAGGATGAGGTTAGTTTCTCTAGACCATGGTGATAATTGGTGACAAGGAGTAAGCATTGGGAACTACTTCTGGTTTGAGTTTGGTTTTGGGTCTGCGCTTAACAGATTTGGTTTTTGATAAGGTTAGTAGGGAAATCTCTTTTCTGGAAGGCACTAACAAGTCAGTTATTGTATTTATCAAAGTTTCTAGATTAGCCACCCGAGCCAAACAAATAATTTCCTCTCTTAGAAACCTCAATAAATACATTAACCAACTTGCAAGTGCCTTTCACAAGAAAGGTTACTTTTTTTTTTTAATTTTTAATGTTTGCGACTGTACAAATGTGCATTGAATTTATATAGATTTGATAGATGTACTTACATTTGGATGGAGGACCCAACATGCTGTACGTTAGTATGTATACAACAGCGTGTGTGACTTTAGCAACTTTTATGGTAGCTACATCATTTCATTTTATGGGTTGTGTGAGGAAATGTTATTCAGACAATAACATGAACATATGATGATGGGAATGAACTTTGGAAACCCAAGTTGATATACTTCAGATATAAGGATTATGGCAGCATCAAGATATTTAAG
The DNA here is from genome assembly GCA_035578905.1 of Stictocephala bisonia. Classification (NCBI taxonomy): domain Eukaryota; kingdom Metazoa; phylum Arthropoda; class Insecta; order Hemiptera; family Membracidae; genus Stictocephala; species Stictocephala bisonia. The sequence continues at coordinate 103,233 of JAQJVL010000598.1, read as the reverse complement.
ATCAAATTTACATTTACTGGAAGATGTTTGTCTTAGTATAGACAATAATCATATGGTTTTTAGTAGACAAAAAACAACTAGCCTATACCATAAGTATTGTACTGTGTAGGACACCCATCTATGTTCTGCGGGTTCTGGGTGCTGGTGGGTCTTCTCTTATTTATCATTGTGGAGAAGATTTTCACAGCTCCCAACCCCTATGAGAAAGAAGACACAGACACCGATGCTGCTAGTCAACCAGTCAATAATAACAATGTGGAAGACAAGAATGCTAAAGTGATGGACCGGCCATCTCATGAAAAGGTTTGTAAAATCAGTGTCTTATCTAAAGCAAAGTTTACATACTAGACAATTTTTCAGATTTAGGATTCTAGAATGCAAAATTATTGTGGTTGGTGTTAGGAGTATCAAAAAGAATATAATATTATAGATATGCATCAAATTAATTAGTCAATTCCCATCTTAGACATGATATGAAACTAAGATGAGTTTGCCTCCTAACTCCACCTATTAATATTTAAAGAGAAGCCTTATACCTCCTAAAATTGCTTACTAAAAGAGTATACTAAAGAGTACTAATAACCATTCCACTCTTTGAAAGATCTTATTCAACTACATTAAATTTTTAATGTAGTTTGTATAAGTACATTTTCTGTTTGATTATTTTTATTTTATGATGTACTTGAGTTTGAATTTAGCTAAGCTTAACAAATTTAACTAACAATTTAATTGACTCTGTTTCTGCTGTACTCCGCTGTTATTTAGAAAGGAGATTTTTTATTTGATTTCCACAAGCATTTTACTTCTCAGCATGATAGATATAATTACTTAAGTCCCGGGTATAAATGATTTTCAAAAATGTGTTGTGTTAAATGAATGTAATCTTATTAAAAGTTACAAAAATGATTACAAATAAATAATTATTGTGTTTACATAGGTACAGTATTATTAAAAGGCTTACCTAAAATATAAAACCTATTACTAATTTTAATGTTATGATTAATTTTAATTAAACTGTCTCATTCACATTCTCTTGACACAATTGTCCAACACACAAAATACCGCCCAAAGAAATGGTGGATATGAATCCGTTTCCTCTGAGAATTAATATAATACAGGTCTGCAACCAAAAAACTGCATGAAATATTTTGCCCGTTTTATATGTATTTTTACGTGCTGAAACCGGGAAAAATGCCAAAAAAATTCCATCACATCATAATTTCTTGCAAATTACAGTTCTTTATTATATAAGTAATATATATTAATTTCCTTTACACTTTGGTTTGGTATAGTTGTTTTATGTAGTTAAACTCGTATCTAGTAACGATTTATTCCTTTTAAGCTATACCAATTTAACAAATACTTAATTTTAATTTAAATACAAAATGGGAGTTGGAGGGGGTGGGGGTTGAAGTAGTGGAGGGATGCATTTTGTATACTTGCACTTAAGGCAGCTTAACTCACCACGTACCAACATGTTTGATTGGTTACTAGAGCTACTTGAGGAATCTTATCATTAAGGTTAGCTTGTTATTACACGTTTGCTAGATTGTTTGTAGTGGTTAAAGAGCAATAGCAACCTTTTTTCATGTACGAGCGTGTTGCTACATGATCAGTTAGTTCCAGTCTGTGCTTGCTGTGTTGTTGTTGCCCACACTCAGTCTACATTCTTTGTTTAACTGTGACTGTGCTCTTGCTTTTCTAGTGAATCATGGCTCATAGAGGTTGTGTTATATCTCCTGATAACTTTTGTTTTATTTGTGGAGAGTATACTATTAAAAGTCAGCAAAGAAATATCAGTGATTTTGTGAAGAAAGTGTATTTTGCTTATTTTAATTTGAAAGTTGGTGACCAAGACAAGACGTGGGCTCCCCATAAGGTGTGTAGAAGGTGTGAAGAAGATCTCCGTCTGTGGTATAAGGATAAGAAAACCTCATTTCGTTTCGGAATCCCAATGATGTGGCGTGAGCAGCAAAATCATACTACTGACTGTTATTTTTGTTCCGTAGATGTAAAAGGTTTTAATTCTAAAAACAAAAAGAAAATAGCATACCCGAACCTAAATTCAGCTATTCGACCAGTGCCTCATAGCCTTGAAGTACCAGTTCCACTTCCACCTCCTAGTTTAAATGATGTTCCTAGTAGTTCAGAGGACGAAAACCCTATTCTTTCACAAGACGAGTCCAGTTCAGATATTTCTGTAGATGAGGGACCGCAGCCTTTCACGCAGAGCGAGCTGAATGACCTAGTTAGAGACCTAGGCCTTTCAAAAGAAGCTGCTGAACTTCTAGGTTCAAGATTAAAAAATAAAAACTTGCTATCGCCTGGAACAACATTTGCTTGGTTTAGACACCGGGAAAAAGAAGTTACTAAATTTTTTGTTCAAGAGGGTGATCTCGTTTATTGCAGTGATATTCACGGACTTATGAAGTACTTTAACATTGAATATGATCCATCTCAGTGGCGCCTTTTCATAGACTCGTCTAAAACTAGTCTTAAAGCGGTTTTACTGCATAATGGAAATGAGTTTGGTTCACTACCTTTAGGACACTCAGTTCATTTAAAGGAAAGTTATGAAAATTTAGCTGTGGTTCTTGAGAAAATCAAATACAATGAACATGAATGGATGGTCTGTGGAGACTTTAAAATAATAACAATGCTGTTGGGCCAACAATCTGGATACACAAAATATCCCTGTTTTCTCTGTTTATGGGACAGCCGAGCCAGAGACCTTCACTGGGGAAAAACTGACTGGCCACTGCATACATTGGTTCCTGGTGAAAAAAATGTTGTTTACACTACCTTAGTTCCACCTGAAAAGGTTTTGCTCCCACCTCTTCACATAAAACTGGGGCTTATGAAGCAGTTTGTTAAGTCACTGCCGATAGATGGGGACTGCTTCAAGTACTTGTGCTCCAAGTTCCCAAAACTCTCTGAAGCCAAGTTGAAAGAGGGGGTTTTTACGGGCCCTGACATCAGGAAACTTCTTTCTGATCCTCTTTTCTCCGAAAACATGAATGAAAAGGAAAAAGAAGCATGGAACTCTTTCAGGGATGTGGTAAAAAAATTTCTGGGGAACTCCAAAGACCCTCTTTACAAAACGATTGTCAAACGCATGTTGGCTGCTTTTGAAGAGCTCGGATGTAATATGAGCTTGAAAGTTCATTTCTTACACTCTCATGTTGAGTACTTTCCTGAAAATTTGGGAGCGTACAGTGAAGAACAAGGGGAACGTTTCCATCAGGATGTCCGTGACATTGAGAGACGATATCAAGGAAGGTGGAATGTAAACATGCTGGCAGACTACTGCTGGATGCTGAAGCGGGACACAACAAATGAAAAAAGAAAGCGAGTTCGAAGGAGTATAAATGAAAAGAAAAGAAGATTTCACAAAACATATGAAGAAAACAAGTGAATATAAAACTGTGAACTCTATAATATTGATTTATTCGTTTAAATGATTGTATTAACCAAACTATAGTGTTTTTATTATTTTATTTCCCCACAAATTGCAAAAAAACTATACGTGCTGGAGGAAAATGGTTGTTATTTTTAGATTTAGCACACAAAAAAACATAGTATTTAGATAAAATATCTCATGCAGCTGACAAAAAATTTTTTTTGCAGACCTGAATTTGCAAGAAATTATGATGTGATGGAATTTTTTTGGCATTTTTCCCGGTTTCAGCACGTAAAAATACATATAAAACGGGCAAAATATTTCATGCAGTTTTTTGGTTGCAGACCTGTGTAATTGTTAGAGTATCCTAGAACGTTACATAGAATGATAGTAATAAGATTTTTATCAAGGGTAAATTGTTCTTATTGTAAGATTTTTAAAAATACTCCAAATAACTGGGTATTTTCAAATGTTGGCTATGAATTAAAAACATATTTTATTCATTTATTGATAATATTGTAAATAACTTAAAATATCCATGCCCATGGGCTACTGCAAAATGTTATTCAATATTCAATAATAATAAGATTACCATACCAATAGTTGATTTTACTGTTCTTCAAGTTTTTAATTTTAGGTATTAAAAAAGTTTCTTCGTTGAAAAATGGTAATAGGCTATTAGAATCTAGAGAACTTTGTACAATGATGACAATAACATTTTCACGGGTAAAAATCCATTTATCTTCCATGTTTTTTTTAACTACCCGGGTATTTTACATCACTATTGGAGCTATAAAACAATCAATCAACTCATCTAGATTGACGACCTTATTGAAAACATGATGACAGATCCAGTATATGAGGGAAAGTTATGTCATATGGTATTTTTTAATATATATTGTTGTGAGATATATTTTTGTACTATGTTCTTGGATTTACGTGGACCTGAGAGAAAGTTAATTATAGTAAATATTGGTTTATTTTGATCTGCAGTTCAAGGGATATACCTAGAGTGTGCAGAACCAAAGTTAATTATTTGTTAGTGCTTGATGTGTGCAAGGATTCAATTATAATCTCAAATAAATATTATGAATGAAAACATAATAATATTGCATATATCGTAATTGAGTGTTTATTTAATGTAGGTGGCTGGGTACTTGAACTTGATGGCTAACGGCATAGATAATTTCACCCACGGATTAGCTGTGGGTGGCAGCTTCCTCTTGTCACCCAGGGTGGGACTTCTCACGACCTTCGCAATTTTGGTCCATGAGGTATGTATTCTCAGACAATTTTACTGTCAATAAAAATATTAGTTAAAAATCCAACTTGTAATATCTATTGGCTAGTTGATAAGGAAGAAAATCAAACAAAATACACAAAATTATTTCTCAAAATAATAATTTTTAAATCCAAACATATGTTAAACAGTTTGTCACAGGATTGAAAAATTGTAATTTTCAATTAGTCTTTCAATTATATATATATACTATACTTTTCATCCTAACTTTGGTAGAAGATTAATTGATAATTACAATTAAAAAATGAAATATTGGTAATGGCGTCGAAGTATGTTCTTTGTAACCATGGTGATGTACAAGATTTAACTTTTACAAGTGAAGTCATACAAAAGTTGTGGAAGCATTTCTATTTATTTTTTCTACCTTTTACATATATATATGATTGGACCTGTATATAAACACAGTTGGATATATACACATCACCATGGTTACAAAGAACATACTTTGATGCCATTACCAATATTTTATCTTTTCAGGGGGACGGCCCACAAGGAGTTGAACAAAACTCTTCACCGAAAGCCTAGGTTGAGTTTGGTATCAAATAAAAGTATTCAAGAAAAATTAATTGCTGCAAACTGAACTTAGAAAAGTCTATCCTTTTCAGAGTAGAGTAATTTGAATTTCAAAGTAACTTATTTGAACAATATTATCTCTACACTATTTAATGGTTTAAAGAAAATTATTCTGATCAGAAATTATACTTTATGGCACACTATTATAAAAAAAATTAAAATATCAAATTATCTATAGAAAAAAAATAACATTGTTGTGAAAGCGTTTCCATATTTTTTCCACCCAGTATATGTATATATTATTAGGATGGTTAAACCACATTTTTCTTTTTGTAAGGTGTATAGAAAAATATGTTGAATCCAATCCACTGTACCCCATACATGAGTAGATTTTAATCTGAGATTTATTTAAGCTTTCGTATCAGGTACACTTGATAAGTCAATAATTCTAGCGTTAGTACCTCTACATGTAGGCTACAAAACCTGTATGATTTGCTTCATGAAATTCGTTGATAGTATAGAAAGGGTTTGTAATAAGCCAATTTTTTACAACTTTTGAGAATTTTGGTGGTGGTAGGTTTCTGATGGAAATTGGTAACCTATTATGTAACCTGTTTCTAAGCATAAATAACTGGTAGGCAGTGTGTGGAAATACCAGCTGTTGATGAAGCTGGATATCACTTGCGTCACACCTCTGCTGAGGCCTGTATTGTTAGTGGGGTGCCTCAAGGCTCAATTCTCGGGCCAATACTTTTTCTTTTATTTATTAATCAGATTCCATCTAGTATAACAAACTCAAATATTTTCCTCTTTGCGGATGACACCTCCCTCTCATTGTTTAGTCCTAAAAGGCTTGAATTGGAGAAACAAGCATTTCTGGAGTCAAATATCCTTCTCCAATGGTTTGAAAACAATAAGCTTAAGGTCAACGCTTCAAAAACCCAATTAGTTAACTTCAAAATAAAAAAATTCATTAGCAAACTCAGTTTTTGGCCTCCGAATGTACTTAGATGATTCAGTTTTAGAAGAAACTGAATCAGTAAAACTCCTGGGCGTAATTCTTGATGAAAAATTAAATTTCCACACTCATATTGAGATGGTTTGCCATCGAGTGAGCACATGCCTTTTCCTTTTACGCAGTCTTGCAAAGACAGTTAACACTGATGTCCATCTCACAGCATTCTATAGTTTGCTTTATCCACTCCTAATGTATGCCGTACCAGAGTGGGGCAGTGAGAACCAACGGACACTATATTTATTTAGACTTCAAAAAAAGGCTGTTCGAATAATCTACTCACTGCATCGAAATCATCCCTGTAAAAATGTTTTTAAATCATCAAAATTGTTAACATTTCCTTCCATTTACATCTTGGAAACACTAAGTTTTGTCAAAGAAAACCTTTCACTTTTTTTGACTAAACAAAATTCACGTTTTCAATTTTGAAACCGTAGTGATTTAAAAATTCCGGCTCACTCTTCCTCTTTTTTAAATAAACACCTATTTTACAACGGAACCATTTTTTACAATAAACTGCCTAATGACCTTAAGCTGGAAACAAACTATAATAAATTTAGAAAAAGACTTAAACTTATGCTACAGGAAGGAAGCTACTACAGCGTCCAACAGTTTCTGGCTGCTGGAGAATCCTAGTTTTATTTCTTTAATTTAGGCAGTTATACATTTAATTTGTTTTAGAAACCATGCTATTTAAGTTTTAGATGTATAAGTTTTAAAATACTTAAATGTCTCTAGTTTTACCTAGACTTAGCCAATGCAATGTACATATTTGTTAATAATCTTGGCTGAACTTATGACTTAAATTGTACCTAGTATTGTAATCATGCACATTATTATTCAGTGGGAAGGACTCATGTCTGGCCTTCATAGCCGTGATACACTGAAAAATGTATTCATTGATAACAGTCAAAATAGAATTCTGTATAAATAGTGGTTTACAGTGTTCCAAAAAACTAATATTATAAATTATTCTCACTTCCCTTTTCTGTATCAAAGGATCCTCTGAACACTTCATGCGTGACCACAAAGTCTGGTACCATAGGCTAGGATTGAGTGAAAAAAAGCAAAATATACTTGTTTGACTACATTAATGGGCAACTCATACACTCAATGCCTTAGCAAATACAGAACTCTGCTCAGCCTTGAAAATAGAATGTCAACATGATCCTCCCATATTAACTAATGATCCAGTACAAACCCCAAAAGTTTGACTGGATTACCTTTTGGTACATTAAACTCAAAACTAAAAGACATTTCCTGAGTTTTAGTCTCATTCAGGGCTAACTTATTAAGTACAAACCAATGCTGGGCCAAAGCCAGTGTTTCCTGGACAGCAGCCTGAGCCAAGTCTATATTTTTATTACATGAAAATAAGATTGTATCGTCTGCAAAGAGCAGAATGTTCCCATTTACACTGTAATGAAGGTCATTGATTACAAACAACAAGGGTCCCAACACAGATCTCTGAGGTATCCATGAGGTATGTTGGCCCTATCCGAGCTTTCACTTCCAACTTACAATCTGTTTTCCTTTCGTCAGATATGAGGAAACCATTCTGAGGGCAACATCCCCAAGCCATAATATTTTAGTTTTAATAAGAGAACATTATGAGGTATGGTATACAATCAAATGCACGCGATAGATCGTAAAAAATTACGTGAGTTGACTGTTTTTGCTCAAACGAGTTGAGAATGATCTCAACTGCAATAACTATGGATTTTTTCTTCTAAAGCCAAATTGAGTTGGCACCAGGAGACTATTTCCCTCAAAATGACTCTACATCTGAGTAAATATTACTGACTCAAAAAACTTTGGCAAGAACCGGTATAAGTGAAATAGGCCTAAAGCTAGAGACACTCATCCGGGGACCCTTCTTGTAAATTGGAACAGTTCTAGTTATCTTTAGTGCATCTGGAAAAATGCCCTGCATGAAACAGTCATTAATTAAATTAGCTAAGACAGGAGCCATTATGTCAATTATCTGTTTCAGAATATTAGGGGTTGAATCATATACATCTTTACTGACTGAGCGCTTAAAACTATGTACAATCCCAATGTCAGTGTTAGGTATGCTAACTGTATAATCAGTATCAGAGGCTAGAATGTCAGGTATTCCACTTACAATGTCATTAACAGACTGAATAAAAAAGGTATTAAAATCATCTGCAGAGATGTCAAGACCTTTATCTAGGGCAGACTGTGGTCTGGTTCGGTTTATCAGGCTCCAAGCTGCCTTGCAGGGGTCGGATGATTTAGAAGTGAAAAGGGCATAAGCTAAAAGTTTAGCGTTTTTAATATCTTGCCGATAGTCTCTGCGAAGCTTACGCAGAAGTGGAAGTAGAAGTGGCCTTCTAATCGAGATATCCCGGATCAAGGTGAATAATGTTCTTTAATTGGGCTAAATCAGGAGTGTACCAATAAGACCAAATAGACTTGGTCTTAGAAGTAGGCTTATGTATTCTAAGACTAATTAATACTAGCTTGGATTTGAGTGGGAAGCAATTATTAAAACTATCATTGAAGTTTGGTGAAAAACCGATTAAAGTTAACTTCAGGGGAAATATCCTCGACATGCTTTTTGTTATACCAATTATCTGTTTCAGTTTGAAGTGTGGACTTAAAAGAGTCCATTGCAGCTTCATTAAATGATCTAAAATGGATTAGCTTATCTACACTTGGTTGCTTAAGACTATTTACATATTTACAATTCATTAATAGCAACACATGCTTGTGGTTCGTTACTTGATCTCTGCTGACACTAGCTTTGAAGTCATTTCTGTCCCAGTTTGTAAAAAAATTGTCTAATGGAGCTCTCCTCTTGTGGCATCGGTTACAGCGCCAAAAAGGTTAACACTTCTGAGAAAGTTCTCAAAATCGCTGTTATCAGTTGGAGAGTAAAGTGGATTGACATTGTAGTCAGTCCCAATCACAATAAATAAACCCAAGGTCAAGATATAACCCAAGCACAATTCAAATAGTTGCAAAAATTTGGCCATTGTCCCATTTGGAGAGTGATACATCGCTAATACCACCAGTGACAGATCTGTTATAACAAGTGCAGCAAACTCAACCTCCTTCTCTAAGCAATAGGCACTCAAATCCAGAAGCTTGAAAGAAAAGTTATATTTATTATTAATATATACAGCAACACCTCCTGTTACTGTATTTCTACAAAAACTACTCATTAACCTCAAACTACCAATGTTTTGATAATATTGAATTTCTCAACCAATAATTGGTGTTCACATATAACAATCACATCAAAGTCATTTTTATAACAAAGAACTTCAATTTCACTAACCTTAACATTAATTGAACATAGATTTATTCTCATATATTGGCTTTCAATAGTCCTAGGACTGGACCTAGGGCCTATTTTCTCCCTGCTAAAAGAGTCCCTGTATACACTCTATCCTTTGAATTTTTTCCCAGTTCAGTCTAGGCTGCCGAAACTCCTTAATAAAAATTCCTTTAGGTCAGAACTCAGTTTTTAAGACCTCATCAAAATCAGTACTGGAAACACTTACCTTAAAGCTTGAATAGGTCGAGTACCTAGTTTTCAACTTTTCACAAATAACACCACTTATGTTATCTTGTTTCAAATAAGACTTAATATCACCAGCCTCAATATCAGGCGAGCCTCTAGTTATAAAGATCGTTTTAGACCTGTTTTCACAACGTTTGTACCAGTAAAAGGTTTAGGTTTAAGTAGACTTAACCTTTCTGCTAGTGACTTTCATCCACCTGGTGTTCATTCTGTCATTAATCTGTGTAGCTTCAGCAAACAGCTTCTTTTTCCCTTCACCCTCAGTGCAGCCAACCGCTAAGATTAAAGATTCGTTACCAGTCGCTTCCACTTCCAATACAGTAGCTCGGTTAATGGAAGTTTATTCGCCTGTGACAAGGTAGCATACAACTGAAATAAAATAACTTCACTAAGTTGCTCATCAATTTCCGGTTCAGATCTATTTTCCTAACCCTATCTTGGGATTTTATCAATAAATCCAATTTACCATTAACAGCAACGTTGTCAGACACAACACCTTTTACCAGCTTAATTAGGTTCAAAACAGTAGATTGTAAATCAATTAAACATCAACATCATCAACTTTCTTGATGAATTTATCCAACTTAACCTCACATATACTGCATGCCCACTTTGATTTCCTACCAAGTAGCATCATATATTTGTATTCATCAATACTTATTTCGACACATGCACAATGAAACCACTTTTTTCAGAAAACTCACAATAAATTCCATGATCAGTTTCAGAAACTATATTTATACATATAGGACAAATCGTATCACAATCATCACCAGCCATCACCGGAAGCCACCCAAAAATAATCAATGTGGGTTTTATAAACTATATCTATTTATTAAACTTTCTAGTAACTAATTTACAGGGTGTTTTCCTCAACCGTGGAAACTAAAAGGGGGCAATAAAATGCATTTTTGGATTTTGTTAGACATCTGCCTTGCCAAATGAAACATAACAACCCCTATTAGATACTAAAACTTAAGTTATTCCCTATAAAATAAAAACAATTTTTTAATGTTAAACAATTGATATTATTATTACTCATTAGTAAGACACCAATCATAGAAATATGGGTGAATGAATGTAGTCATTGTTATTAACTAAAGTCGACTGTTTCTCAGAAAGATCTATTTATTAATAGCCAGGGCAATTGGGATAAAGTGTATGAAGGAAAGGTGAAAAATCAAAGAAAACAAAGGCACTTACCTCGAAACGGCAAGTGCTCCATCGATCATTTTTATCGGCATGCAAATGCGATTTTACTTTGTCTTGCAACTCATCCAATGCCACTTGCCCATAATTACCTAAGTAATTAAACTAAATCTGGCTTGTGGCAACAAGACAGTTGCAGACATGTTTCATAGTGATTGTATGTGTCAAAAGAAGGATAACTTACTTACTTAAAACTGATTATAAATTTAAATATCACTAAAAACTGTACACGCCAAAGTTCTTTTATTACTCTAATGCTTAGCCCTTTTTTTGGAAAATTCTTAGAACAATTACATTGTCAACAAATGTGAAGTAAGCAAAAACTAAGATTGAACAACCAAGTTACATGTACGGTAATAACCAATGTTAGTATATACCAGATATGGAAATAATGGAGGCCTCCGCCATGGCTTGAGAAGGCAGACCAGAAAATGTTAATACTGAAAAAATCTTAGAATGTGTTTAAAGATTAGAAAGTTCTATAACCTTTATTCAGAAATCCATATACCAACATATGCATGAGGTCTTACCATATTTTGTCACAGTAAACTGATATTATTTGGAACTTTACTAATTGACTGAGGGTTTTTTAGGCAATTTTTAGCTGTAGAATCATCATACAACTCGACAACACTATTTCTTATGCTAGTTTTCTATATTATCAGTGTAAATGAAAAATAAAGTTAAAGTGTATGAATTCCATAGGGTAAGTAAAAAACTGTATGAATTTGTTTGACTGCTGCTGTCAAAAAATATAAACATGTATATAAAGATTTAATAGTAAGCCTCATATGCTCTTACACATAAAAAGATATTAATGTAGGGTTGTCGGATGGATCATTGGTATTTCAGCTTGGGAAAAATAATCAAAAATAAAATATTATATTAAATTGTACTAAATTTTAATTGTAGTTTAAGTACAATTATTTGACAGTTTATGCACACCAATAACACAGTTTTTTAAATGGATCTCTTAAACAGTAGATTGTAGATATATAGGCTAATTATGTTAATTGAGGCAGTATAATATAGTGATTGGGTCCAAATAAATAAAATTAACTAAAACTCTATTTAACTGTTGTAGGTACCTCATGAAATAGGAGACTTTGCAATCCTGTTGCGGGCAGGTTTCTCACGATGGGAAGCTGCTAAGGCCCAGATGCTGACGGGGGCCGCAGGTTTGGTAGGCGCTCTCACGGCTGTCACTTTCAGTGGTGCTGGCTCAACTATGGGTCAGTTTACTTATCACAAATGACCTGACACCATTGATGTAGGCAGTGATTCTAAGTTTTTTACTTGCTCAAAATCAGTTGCCCACACACTTTACCACGAGTGATTCTTCAACTGAGAGGCTCTTGTGAAACTTCATTTTATATAATTTAAACTTTAAATAATTAAGTATGTTGTTCTTACAGTTGGAGGATTAAAATGCATATCACTTGGGCTTGTTGATAACCTTTTATTTTGCAAATCTGTTTTTCTGCTATTTTACACATTTAACATTTACTGCTTTTTATATTTAACTTGTAATATTATAATATCCTTACAATATCATATCAGTCCACTTCTAATATTACATTCTTTTTCAATT